>CALSCE010010647.1:6133243-6201073 GCA_943593645.1 Bovichtus variegatus
TGTGTGTGTGTGTGTGTGTGTGTGTGTGTGTGTGTGTGTGTGTGTGTCTCACCTCCACTATCTGGAGTGTGTCTCTCTCCAAGCTGAAGAAAGAAGGGGTCAGTAGGTCCTCATAAGTTTCTTCATGGTAAGGGTCGTCCATGTAGCCCAACTCTGACTCCTCAGTGGCGTACGGATGAAACTCCACCTGCTCTGGCCAATCACTGACCGATGTGTGCTGTTGATACAGCTGCGGGAGGGGGTTGGGTGATGGCAAGTCTGAAAAGATGGTGTTCGCTTCAAATGGAAATGAAGAGTAAAATGTATGTTAAGGCTTTTTATTTCGAGTCACAGCACAGGTTGAACACAATATTTCAATAAGGTAATGGAAGCTTGAACTAGACTTTTTTTCCCCCCTTTCTTTTTTACAATGTCTGCTTTTAAAGCAATACATGAGCTTTGATGTGTATTTCTTGTTCAATGCAGTGACTCTGACCTGCCCTTCGGAAAGAGGTCCTCTGACTCGGGCCTGAGCGTCGCCGCCGTGCTGGAGGAGGTCTGTTCCTAGTGAGGTGGACATCTAAGAAGTTCTCCCTCTCTATCCAGTCGAGTCCTGGCAACAGGCTATAAACAAAAAAACATACAGTCCATCATTCTACCGGTTGTACTTACCGGTTGATATTAACAATAATAATATCCTAATGTCTGAACCAAATAAAAAATTGTCAGTATGCTCCTCAAATCGCTGACCTTTCATTGAGTTGACTGGTGGGGCGCTCGGGACATTGTACCGTCTCCGGCCCATCTGGCGACGGGGTCTCAGGAGCACCGTCCGGTCTGGACGTCTCAGCTGCCTGCTGCTCCTCTGTCAGGGGGTGCTCTAGCATCCAGCTGGCCAACACCTCGATGGTTTGAGAGTCCAAGTCACCTGCTACATCTGGGAGGGACCACAGGGACGTTGAGCCGTCAGAGTTAAAAAAAAGAAAAGATGGATCATGGAGTGTTACATTTCTAATTCGTGTTGGACATCACCACCAGATGATCATGCTTCTGGTTACTGTCTGAGGTCAGACTGGCACATCTGCTCTGATGATACACAGTGTGTGAAATAGTATGTGAGCGAAGGCCTTCATTTGAATAATGTGGGAGTTTGTGATTAAAACAGGGGATACTGAAAACATTACAGTGTATATTGGTATATATGTACATGTCAAGAACATATATACTGATACATGCCATGTGTGAGCAAAGAATCAGAATGTGTTCACCTTTACCATGTGGTGAAATTGTAGTCTTAGAAGCCGATATATTCTGTGTGCAACATTTTTTGAGAAAATGGATTCACATTTGTTCCTTTTTCCCCACGAGAAGTGGGTCAAATCCGAAAACTATCCAACAAATTACAGTGCTCCAGGAGGTACAGTCTGAGGTACAGATTGATTTGAGGCAGAAAAACGTGTGCTCTTTGAACACCCTTATAATCATATTATATGAAAATTGTAACTTGGTGATTGTCATTAACAACAAGAACGCCTTGATTGACTTCCACCATGAGTAACAGCATCATGTTAATCCCTAAACCAATAATTTAAGAGTCTTCTATGTAAGAAATGCGATGCATCTTTTAAAAGAACTATACTTTTCTGTGTTCCACATATTACAAAAAGGCTGCAGCACACAGTGAAGGACAGATGTTAAAAATAGAAAGCACATGAAGCAAAAAGAATGAAGTGATATGAGACACTCCACAAAGCAGTACCTGCTGTCTCCATGGCCCAGTAGATATGTCTCATAGAGAATCCCATTTCTAGCAACCGACTGGTGACAAACATTTGTGTCCGTTCTGGTGGTTGAGGAGAAAAGGAAAAGTACACAAAAAACAGAAAACAAAAACACAGCCCACAGCTCCATTTTGAAATGTGTTGAAATTTGTCAGAATAAATTATTTTCAGATTTTGTTTTACCCCCCCCTTCAGTTTATGTTCCACCTTATTAGTTTACAGACTACAAAAAGCACAAAAAAAATAACAAACATAACTGATGATGAAAAAAAATGGTGCCATTCAAGCATGTGAGGGCACAAACTGTGTCATGCGTGCATTTGATAGTTTAAATATATTATCTGTCCAATAGCAAAGCAAAACATGTGCGGTTAGAAGACAAATAGCTGAACATATGAGACCATGCAAGAGACAGAAAGATCCCACAAGTAATCATGAATCTACTCCTTTTACTATAACTTAATTTTCAAACCATACTCGTAGTAATGTTTGAACATGAAGCCAGCATGGGGAAAAAGTGTGTTTGAGAATGAACTGACCTGCAGGACCGCAACGATTAGCAGAGCTATTCTCTTTAACACAGTGTGTCGTTTGTCACTCATTTTAAATTAGGAGAGATATTTCAATTAGACGATTTATTATTTTTTTTTTTTGTCTAGTCTATATATTCATGACCGACAGCTTTTCCCCCATTAAGGTCTCTGCGCTTGTTCTTACCCAGGCTGCTTCTGGCCTGTGTGCTGCAGGGACCTGGTTCCATGAAGCTAGTCTGCTGCTCTGTGAAGGCATCACAAGAAGCAGAGCTGGCCAGGCTGAAGCAAGGGTGCAGCACAGGGGGAGCGCTAACCAGGCCGGTAAGCGTGGGGAACCGAGTTAAGACCATGTGCCTGGAGGGAGTGAAGAGACAGCATATATACAGTAATAACACAGTGCAAGTGGTGCTATACTGCCAGTGTCCAGTCCTGACCAAACATTTGAAATATAGTGTATCTGAACAAATAGGGTGAGCTTTATTTAACCTGATTTTACACTTGGAGATGTCCAAGAATCACAATAAACCAAGCCTGTATCCTTATATTGTCAATGATTTGAATCTCAACGTTATGCTCAAGCCCCAGTATTTGCTGTTGTGGTGTCAACCCACATTCAGAGAAGGTGGTACAATGTACAATGTGCGATTTGTACTGCGAGAGTCTTTGGCTAAGAGCTCTGTACTATTTTTGTCCAAACTCGCTTTGATTTTGTTCCCCGCTGGACTATATACCAATGATGACCAATACCAATGTTTGCCTGTTGAAAGCAGGAATAACACTGACACTGTGGTCAGCTGGGTGGGTTAGGAGAACAAGCAGGCAGAGCTGCAGCTGAGGTTAAAGACAGTCCAGGCAGAATCCTCATTCTCTTTTCTTCATATACACCCTAACTCACCCATTCCCTGGACTTCAGAATAGCTGCTGCTGCCAAAAGATACAGGTCTGTAGCAATCAGTAACAACATCAGAATTGGAGCTCACTCAAGTTTTTGTGTTTGTGTCAGCATCTTTCTGAGAATGCGCTGCTCTGGACTAAGCATTTAGTATGAATTACTCAACCAGTGACAGTTAAATCAAATGAAAATTAATTCATGATTAAGCCTTTATATACTCACTGGAGGAGGCTGATGGGAAAGAAAGGGTTGAAATTATCAAGGCCATCTGCCTGCAGGTTTGCTGGCAGAGAGGATGCTAAGTCAGTGTTAGAGGATGAGGCAGAGGCTCTGTTTGATTGGCCAAAGATGGCAGTGCCTTCTGAACCTGCACTGTACAAAGACACAGAGCTGGAGGACTTGGAAATGGGCTGAGAGGACGAGTGGTGGCCAGATTCTGCAAGGACGAGGAGGAGAGGAAGGTCAGATCACACAAAATACTTGTTATTATACTATATATTTTTATATTTTAACACTGAATACATACAAAAAAGAGCTGTATAGCTGTAAGTATATCAGTCCTAACACTAACACAAGTCTTCATGAGCGAACTGCATGTCAAGATGCAAGTATTTCATGTCTTAATGTTGATTATTAACGTGTCACAGCATTTCAACATTTTCATTTTAAAGCTGTGTTAATAGTGTTTTTTACATATCAAGTAATCAACTAGTTGATCAACAAAACTAATTGGGTAATTTGACAGTTCACTGTTCCAGCTTCTCCGATCTGAGAATTCAGTGCTTTTGCTTGTCTTAACATTACTGTGAACTGAATATCTATTGTTGCTTGGACAAAATTAGACAGTTGAAGTTGTCACCTTAGGCTCTGGGAAATTTAGATGGCAATTTTTCATCGCATTCAGCGATTAATCGTGAAAATAATCAGCAGATTAATCAATAATGAAAATTATTAATAATTGTAGCTGTAAGTCCTTTCATTGCAAAGGCCACATAATTAAAAGCACAAATTTGCCTCAAGGGGCCTCAAGTCCAAGACTTCAAGTCTACAGCTCTGCAATATGGCAAAACTAACAAAAATGACTACCAAAGTATCTTCAATCTAATCCATAAATCTAGATACCTTTGTGTTCTTTGTCCTCCTGCAGTCTGCTAAGAGCTCCTTTGTAGATCATGACCTGAGCCCTTTCCAGGTCGACAAGAGACACGCTCTGTTTGATGGGGCAGGGCCTGACTGCCCACTTCACCATGCTCTGCACCACATACTGCAGCACCGATCTCAGCTCAGCACTCTCATCCCACTGTTTGCTGCTGGCCTTGGCCTGGTCGGGGTTTGGGCTAGAAACAGGACTCTTTGAGGAGTTGGGAGGGTCATGTTTAGGCACTAGGAGCAAATCTGAGAGCTTCTCACAACTAAAAATGACAGTCAGGGATTTCAAAGCTCCAATGAGAAGGTACGAGACTCTAACGGCTCTCAGTTCATGTGCAAAGACATCCACTTTGGAGGTTTGGGATGTTTGGGGAGGTTGGGTCAACTCCTGATGGTCACCGATCTTTGTGGCATCTTTGGTTGAGGACGGTGATGGGAAGGGGTCTGTCTCGACACTGCTCTGCATCTCACTCTCTTTCATGTTCTCCTCTGAGTATTTCCTTTTGGGATTAGAGGCCGGATGAGTCCCCACCCATCCCTGCTCCTCCAGCAGCCCCATCAAATAAATCAGGTCTAACAACACCTTCGGTTTGAGGCCTCCGAGTGGGGCGACATCGCAGCAGGATATGTCGCAGGGCTCCAATGAGATGATCGGCGTGTCGCTGGGTGACCAAGAATTCATGGAGCTTAGTTATTGGGAAGGATGGGAAGAACCCACAGATACAGCATGGAGTGACACCGGGACGGATTCAACAGGGGTTAATGGATTTAAGAATGAGGAGGAAGAAGGAAGAAGAAAGTAAGATCAGGGGGGTAAATGATGAAAATAAAGATGTTAGACAGATTACAGTGGACGAAAAATAAACATCAACAAAAAAATCATACAGTACGAAACATGCTGAAAGGACCAAGACAGGAAAAATATAAGAATTGTTTAATGGAAGTTAATGAGAATCATCCCTTAATAAACATATGACAGACATATGATAAATAAGTGAGCATATGAATATATATATATATATATATATATATATATATATGTTTAATACCTGACAGAGAGGTCTGCCTCCTCCCACTGAAGCTTGGCCAAGGAGCTTCCTTCTTTCACGACTCCCAGCAGAATGGCTCTGCGCCCACTGGGCTTGTGCAAACACAGACCTCCAGCCCGGAGTCCGCTGTCCACTCCTCCGATCAGGGCTAGTACCGGCCAAACCTCAGTGCAAAGAGCAGCCAGCTTTGCCTCTGACAGGGACCGACGATGTGCCAACAATTCCCCTGTGTCGTCTCCTGCAATGTCTCGGTCTCTTTCATTCTCCTCCTTATCAAAGTGTGTGGGACTGAGGCCTGTAGGGGAATGTGAGACAGCGAGAAGAAAACAAAGAGTAATATGTAAAAGCCATGAATAAAATATACTTCATGAGGATAATACATTTCATAAACTTCAACCATTGCCTTTAGTATTTATTTTCAAATGCTGGGTACTCAAGTAACAGATGCTCAAGTCACAGATGTGAAGCCACAGAATCAAACACAGCCGGTTTTCATCCATCTTTTCTTAACACAAGACGCTCATTCCTTGGTCCACTGTAGTTGGATTGTGATTGACAGGAATTGCTAACTTCGTTTTAGTTTCACATAATTGAAAGATAATGTTAAACCTAATTTGGTCAAAGAGAAAATTAAACTGAGTGCCTCCGAGAGGGAACTGCATTGTGATGGAGAGGCCTGTCGAAATCTTAAGGGGGTAGTATTACACAAATCCAACTGACAAGGAAGTTCATTCAAGCCTGGTGAAGGCTGATATGCGGTAATTACCGCTCATCAGTATATTAATTTGCATATTAGTTTGATAGGTTTTTACTGTGAGCCTTGAATAAGCAGAGCATGAGATATTTAGATAAACAATGAGGGTGGCTGTACAACTGAGTAACCCAAAGCACCAAGGTGCAAACTGCACGGCCAGCAAGTCTTGGTTTAGCTTCAGCAGTATCAGAATACCTATGCGGATACTTAGCAGGTCAGGTCTCTGCTCTCCTGGGACAAGTATGTCTGCCCAACAAGGGTGCAAATTGAGAACAAAGCTCTTAGAAGTTAAGACGCAGACCATGACGAATCAGGCCAGGGAGCTTCCTTGCATCTCTCTCTCTCTCTCTCTCTCTCTCTCTCCCTCGTTTCCTGTCATCAGTCCACTATGGCTGTCTAATAAAAGGCATTAAATGTCCCCCAAAAAATAATAATAAAAAAAAAAAAAACGTTCTAATGCAGATTCAAGAAAGATTGCTGTGTAAAATAATCAACATTCAGAAACTAATGAGAGACATCATTGATCCTTTTATGCACTATTGGTAACAGTCTTTTTTTTTTTTTTGTTATCTTATTTGAAAGTAGATGAAGATATAAAAGGTCTCCTGTGCTAGCAAAGTGTTACAGGCTAAACGTGCCTATAAGCGACCACTGCCGGATCTGTGTCTGACCTGGATTAAAGCTTCCCAACTCATCGTCTTTCAGCAGGGGACCAATGAGCTCCAGGTGGGTGTGGATGTACTGGTTGATGTGCGAGGCCCACTGGTTACACTGATGGAGCCTACGGAGGAGCTGCACTGTTGACTCCAGCAACACTGTGGTCCGAGGGCTGCAGAGAGGCTCCCCGGGAAGAAGATTACTGGGCATGCCTCGCATCTGGAGATCACGCAGTGCCACCTGTGAGAAATACAGAGGCACAATTTTGTTGTGCTACAAAATGTTCTTGAAATAAAATAACTTTATATGGAGGTTTTCAGAACATTTCGTGGAATAGCTAAGAAAACCAATTTTCATTGCTTTACACATTACTAAGCACAATATATAACCTATTGTTAATGTTTCCTCACATTCACTCTGCAGTCATTTCACTGTATGTGTAGCTGTCTGTTCTTCTTGTCTTTAACTGAAGTTCTAGTTCCAAAATTATATTTTCAGTGACTGTGGCCAAAGATATTGAATAACTAATGTTTGGTGGCAAAGACAGATTGGTACGTACACAGGATTCAAAGACTGGGGACAAGCGTGCCACTTGCCTTAGGGAGTAAGTGCCCATTGTATGTACTGTATATCAAGTACCTTCTCTCCAGGATTACTGCTGTAGAACAACACACAGGGGTACAGTTCAGAGGCAACCACGCCTTCAAACGCCAACTTTGGGTCCTAGCAGAAAAACACACACACGCAGAGGTTGCAGAATAAAACAACAGTCCAAGACTAAAAGCACCTTAAATATTGATTGTGAATATTAAGTCGGACCTTGTCATTCTTAGCAAATGATATGGTGTGAGCCTCCATGTCCAGGATGCAGGTGATGGTGTCACCCTGGGTGAAGGAAGGAAGTGTGCGGACCAGTTCCCCTCCATGGTACAGGTTGCCACTATAGGCCCGATACAGCCACATGTCAGTAGTAGTGTGGTGGTTATGATCTCTGACTGGCCAGCGTGAAACTCCAATACACGTGCCCTCATTGCCTCTGTTCTCTTTGGTAATGTAGAACTGAGGAGAGAAAGATTGGTATACATCAGGTTATTAAACATGTTCTCTCAGCACATTTCTGTGGTCAAACCTGGGCAATAACAAAGAAAGAAAGATCAACTGGAGCACCGTTTTTCTTTCCTTATGCAGATACCAGTTCTTACCTTCCAAATGAAACAGCCAGATGTGATGGCAGTGGTTGCCAGGCCGTAACCTTTCCCTCCTGAACCATGAGAGAGGATGTTCCCACTCTCCAAAGAACAGCAGATTATCTTGTGTGGGTCAAAGGAAAAATCTCCAATGGGAATACATTCTTCATAGCTGCCAGGGTTCTGCAAGACAAGAGTTGGAGAAAAAAATACATTTACCAGCAGTGTTCATCAACTGAATATACAAATAACGTATAGTTGTAATGTTATAATAGCAGTGGATAAATGTAAATAAATATAAACATTAAGTGACACAACAAAATGACACCAAAATAAAAAAAGCAAATAAAATGCAAAAATCCTTTAAATCACAAGAAAATGGAAATGGTCACAGATTCAGGAAAACTATTATTAATAATTAATAATGTAAACTGGCTGTCAGTTTTACTGTCATTTGTTTTATCAGTGATTAGAAACAATTGGAAAAAATAATTATCATATTATACTGTTGGGTTATGTTTTATAGTCATGCTCTTTGTAATTTGACACTAATTAAATGTATTGTTATTTTTCTGTTCTCTCCAGCTCTCATCCCACCCCCACCATGGAGAACAGGCCCATCTGTTCTATTGGGTAGCCCTGCTGTTTTCAATTTCATTACAGCCAGGAGGGAATTTCACTTCTTCCTAAGCACAGCATTTTCTCTGGAATACTGCATTCATTCACAATTATCAAAAAACAAACACTAACACCTTTCCTGGTATTGTTATGATAGGATTATGATAGGCTGTTTTTTTTTGGATTGTGAATAAGCTAAGATGCGTTAGCAAGTCATTTATACCATTTAAATAAAGTTTGCAATAACTTCTGCAAATCAAGTAAACAGAAACTAAATAAGAACACACAACTTAAGTCGAAGGGTTTTGCATCATCATCAGTGGCTACAACGTTAGTCAACACTTATGTGTATGTAGATCATTGGGCAGGACGTGCCATTTAACCGCAAGGTCAATTTGTTTTACATGGTAACACACTGAAATTATTTCACTTATATAGCAGTATTATATAGTAAGGGCTACAGTATAGTAAGAAGTGCATACACCTTTAAAGTGCACAATACTATTATTGAAAGAAAATTAGATCATATCAGAATCTGGAAGCCTTTTTTCTACAATTATGGTATACTGCTGCATTACCCCCTTGTCTTTTTCAGCCGTCTCCTCGTGGTTCTTCTCAGCTAGTGGTTCCTTCCACATATAAACAGACAGAAGCTGAAAGAGTTGTTTAACAATCTACAAGAAAACAGAAAAAAGGAACAACATTTTAGGGATAACGCCTTCATTATCACATTCACAATGTCACACTCACAAATGTTGAACGCATGAATGAGCTACTTCACTTGCATGTTGCCTATACATGTTTATATCATACCTGTTGAATTTGAAGAGGGTCAGAACAAGCAGGTAACAGTCTTTCCAAAACATGGAAGGCCAAAAGCTTAGTGCGAAGGTTCTGGAAGCATGGAGATCCTGAAAAGAGGACGGTGGAGGTAAACACAGAATGAAACCAAAGTAAACTTTTCTGCAGCGTAAACAATATAAAAGTTGTGTCTTATCATTATTGAAATGGTCTTACCTGAAGAGCACTTGTGTGAAATAATGATCATGAGTGGATCAATCCATTTGACAAAAGTAGAAAGTCTTTTCATTACTCTTAATGACAGTACACGCCTCAGAAACACCAAGAAGTCTGCAAGCTGAGATTCAACCACTTTGCTGCTTTCCACTCCTAAAACAACAAACACAAGGAAAATTAGACTCAAAAACAGAAAGGTTTAAAAAAAAAAAAACATATGTCCTTTAAAATTGTATATTTCATTAAGCTCTTTGTAAAACATATTTTAGTGAAATTCAATATAGCTCAATGTACAACACCAGTTAGATTTGCGCTCTTGCTGCCAGAGTCCAGATCAGTTCTCTCAGCCGTTCCTCTCTCTGCTGTCTGCTGCTGGTGGAAAGTACACAGGATATGCTGGAGCTGCTCACACATCACTTCCATTAGAGCCTGGGATACATCCATAGGCAGCAAATCCTCACAGGAGCTGAGGGCACAGGACAATTTGTTAAGCAAAAATAAAAGCTTAAGTGTATTTTCATTTTTTAATTTATCAAATAGTTGTCACCTTGCAGCCACAGTCAATATCTGAAGCAGGCGGGTGCAGGCTAGTCTAACAGCCCCGTTCAGCACCATGGATCCAGATTTAGAGGCTGCAAACCAGCCCTGGTTCATCAGTGCACAGCTGTTGTTGGTTAGCATGGAAAGGATTTCCAGGATGCCACATTTGATGACCAGCACAAGGTCCACTGGTTGGTAGCAGAAATTCAGTGCAAACATCGTGGCTAGGAGAAGGTGCTGGCAGGAACCTGGGTATGATCGAAACAAAATCTCAACCACACACAAAATATAATGATAAACTGCTGCAACAGGGAGTAGTACAAGCGGTTCAAATGAAAGCATGATGTGTTAAAACACATGTTAAACAATATGAACAAACCTGGATGGTCTCTTTCCAACAGGACCCTCTGTTTGAGGACACGCACCACCTGCTGGTAGAAGGTGTGGGCTGCAGATTGGAGCTCTCTTTGCGTATCCATAGAAGCTGAATGTGTGCCGGACTGGATTCCGAAAAGAGGGATTGGAGAGTTATTTATACAATAAAATGTTAATGTAGAACAAACATACCAAATGAATACAATATTCAGTGACTTTCCTCTCTCCATCTGGCTTCAATTAAATATTCATTCATTCATTCTTTCCAGCTTTCATGAACATCTAAACAAACATTGTGAGGATGATTACAAGATGTACCATGTAATGCTGCATCTCATAATTAGCTCCGGAGTGAGAGCCGATTATTTGTGTTCCCAAAGCAAAGCATCCAGAGAGGAACTGAAGCTGCACAGACTGCAACAGCGCAGGAAACTGAGGGGAGACGGGGAACCCACTGCTCTTTTCCTCCATCTTAGACAGGAAGGACGACATCTGACACAAGGCCTCCAGACGCAACTGATCACAACAAAAGGGTATAGTTAGTTAAGACCTGTAAATTAATTTGCAGAACACTTAAATCATTTTACTGTGTTGCATTTTGCAATTGTTTTTGCAAATGTTGAATCATTTCCACTTATACTTGAGTCTATGCGGCTGATTGCTTCTGCCTTTATATTAATGAGACTTAAAAACACCAAAAACATGATGATGTCAATCAATGAACAAAAAGCTGCAGTTGTTACAGGGAGTTCTTAATTAACTGTGTGCTTGTAGAATATGCGACAAAGATACAATCTCATTACCTCAGCCCTCTGTTGCTGCTGCAGTATTGCAAAAGTAATGGCCTTCGGATCGGCCTGACTACAAGTCTGTCCACCCGGCAATGTTGGCGAGGAGGATGACAGGCTTCCACAGACGAAGTGGAACGCCTGGTTAAGAATAGGTAAAGTGTTGCTGCCATAGTGGGTTGAGGTGGTCGGGCTGATACACTGCCGCAGGCGATCCCAAGCATCTTTCATGACGCCCAGAGAGCACAGAGGTAACCCTGGAACAGAAAGACCAGAAACAGAAAGGTTAGTTTTGCACTTTTGTGTCTTTTCAGGTATTATCTTTCAACACCTCACACAGAGTTTATCGTTCAGTGTTTCTGTTTGAAAAAATACTTAAGAAATAATACTGTGATTTTTCTCCCTGACAAAAACAATCAATAAAACTAACTTCTAAATAACTCGAGCTCAGAGCAGGAAATTTAGATTTTATAAATTCATTTTTAAATATTTATTTATATGCAATCTTTCTGTTACGCTACAGTATGTTCTCCTGGAAATAATGCAGACTTGACGTGCAACAATCTTTGCTGACCCAAAGAGACAACTCTAACATCATTACACAAGATGAGAATTTCAACATTTTGAGTATGCAAATTAGGATTAAACATTATTAAAAGTAATAGTTGGATATTTTGGGTTGTATGTTTATTCTTTCCGAGTTACAGCAAGGCCATGGCGGTTTTCCCTGTTTCCAGTCTAAATTAAGCTAACAGGTTGCAGCTGACAGATATCAGAATGGTATTGTTCAAATTCAAGTTCTTTCATTTATCATATGCACAACATTTGTCTACAAGTATAGAGAGCAGTTGTTGGCAATGAAAATCTGAAGTCTCCCTCAAACAATGCTCACTATATACAGTATGTATAGAAAAGAAAAAGAAGATCACACAAGTAAAAACTAAATGAGAATCTAAACATAAAATAGTGCAAGTTAAAATAAGGGGTAAAATATAACAAATAAAATATATTGAGCTTTTCATCTTATTTTCTGCGAGATTATTCCTTTAATACATGACTGTAGGGTATGACTTATCTTTTAAAAATGCATTGGAGTAAACATATTCCACCTACCCATTTTATTCTTGGAAGATCCCAATGAGTTTTTGGATTGCTCAGACTATGTAAGACAAAGACAATACATTAGCACTGATAAAGGGGTGTGGGGACAATTTGTGGTAGAGTACAAGACTCACCTGTTTTCGGCCATCAGCGGCCATCATTAGGAAGTCTGTTGTTGATTTCCTAAAATAATGGGGACTGTTAGTGCAGAAACAGCTCGCAGAAAACACAACAAAACACACGCTGCCTAGCATAAACTCTACCTTGCTGCAGGGTTCGTAGCCTGACTCTCCCTGTCGTTAGGTTCCACACAAGCAGGCCTAACCCCAAGCAGGAGGAACAGACAGCGGGACACCACCAGATGGCAGGCGTCAGGGAAACCCAAGTTTTCCTCAGATTCCCTCTGCCTCTCCCACTGCTGCTTGGGATCCAGATCCCTCTCTGGGCTGACTGGGCTCTCCATGCGGCTGGGGAGTGTGGAAGTGCCAAAGGATTCGTAAACTGTCACGTTCTGCTGTACTTGCATGGCTTCCCGGGTGGCCATGAATGATTCTAGGACTTCTGCAGAGACAGGAAAGACGTGTGAGGATCAGATGTGTCGCAATGATGATGATAAGTTGTGTGTATGCGTGTGTAACGTGTATTTCTGTCTGGGTCTGTCTGCCTATGAGCATTAAGATACAAAAAACGTTCAACTATACCGAATAGTTCGAAGCTTCATTCTTCACGATGACATTTAAATTCTAAATCAACATCGGGATGGTGCACAGCTTTTTTTTTGCATGTCTTTTCATTCTGTTAAAACACGGTATTTCTGCACCCATGCAAATAAAGATTAAGCTACATTAATATTATTAGTATTATATTATCTGTACAATTAGATTTCAGTGGTGGCTGCGTAGGATTGTTTCTGACTTTTGTGATTCAAACATTTCCAATAACTCCCGAGCGTTGTAAAGTCCAAAACTCAACATTTATTGAAAAATGATCGATGATCAATCATTTCCAAAATGTACAACATGTTTTTTATCAAACAAAATATTCTGCTTCAATCCATATTTTTGGCCGTTTAGCCTTTCAAAAAACAACATTTTCAAACACTAACTAATAGTTTTTTATAAGGGTGATAACATCATGTAATATGACGACAGACATTCAAAGCTCCCTTCGAAAGCCTCAGTAGAAGCTTTGAATGTAAATAAAAAGGAAATTCAGTACAGCCCCGTTTTTAACATTGCTGGAGAATTAGAGATACGCCTTTCTAACCTGACAGGTACATACGACTGTTGCCAAATGTGTCCTCCTCTGCAACCTCTTCCTGGTTGTGGTTTGCTGTGGGAGGTGGGGGAACTTGCACCTCACGGCTGCAGTGACCTCCTGACTGCTGCTCATGATCCTTCCCCACTTGCTCCACTGGGATGCCTGGCTCTTGCCTGTCTGCATCGGGACTCTGGGGAGATTGAGTGGTCTGCAATACAAGAAATGTGTTAAATAAACCCGTGCTTTTTCTAATTTTTTCTGAGATTATGTCTTAGTCCTTTTTAAATGAGTGGAGAGAAAAAAATTATGAAATTTTCTTTTTGTCTATTGTTGCATTATATTTGATTATGACATTAAGTAGAGTCATTTTAGTAATGGTACCTGTTTGACAGCAGTCTGCACCTGTGTCATCCTTGGAGAGTTTTTATGGGCCAACAGAGTGCTTCTAATTTTATAAACCGTTTCATAGACGTTCAACAGCATCTCACAGGGCTCATATCTGTCTCAAGGTAAGTGGATAAAGATAGTAGATAATAAGCATTGTTCTGCATTACCGTATGGATTTTGCACAATTATTCAGGCAATATTAAATTGTGTTACTGACCTGTCCTGCCAACAGGCCTCTTTCTGCAGTCCAGTGTGTTTCAGAAGAGCAGCCAGACTGCAGCGACAGACAGTCTGCAGCAAACAGTCACCTGAAGAACCTCCACTCTCCCATTCTGCTCTCACAGCAAAAACAGCACAGCTCAATTACACCAAGTCACAAAAGGAGTAAAAAAACACAACCTAAAGACCATAATTAAAATAAAAAAATTAATCTATGGTGTATTGTGCAGCAATTATCACAGCAATTACATCAATACAGATGTATAATACTCATGATTTCTCTTTTAAACAAGATAGTTTGTCTGTTTTCACCTGGATATTGACTTTCAAACACAAGGGATGTACTCATACACAGTCAAGTGCAAGTCAAAATACCTTTGCTGTGAGCATACTGCTCCATATTCTGCCACAGGCCACCTGCAGGTCCTCTGGAGGATCCCAGCGCCAGTTCAAGTAAAGTCCTGGTTTCCTCGTTCAGACTGAGCTCTGCGAGCCTGGCATCACTACTGCCCAACAGAACCACCTCAGTCAGCCATGCCATGCTTGAATCTACAGGACAACGCATCACATTGGACATAGGATGAGTGAAAACTAAGCAGTTTATTTCCTCAGTTGCATAATAAGATTGTACATTTAGTTAAAGATGCCCTTCATGCCATCCCTGTGTGGTCTCTTGGTCTAGGATACAAAACCAGGTAACTTCATTGTTTGTCATCCCCTTCTCTCTATCCCCATGTTTCTTGTTTATCTCTACTGTCAACTACCTAATAAAACAACACCAAAAGTCAGAAACATCACTCTTTGCTCAAAGGTAGTCTCCGTAACATCCTTTTTGCCAAACAAGGTGGTTATAATATTAGTGGTTCCGACAGAATGTGGACACATTGGTGCAACATTAATCCCGGCATGAACATTGCATGTAGTTGGTATCCATTTGCCAAAACATTGGCTCATATGAAAGCATGGAGAGCAAGCAGTTTGTTTTCCTACCCAGCTGTTCAAAGTCCATCTCAAGCCCGTTCCTGAGTAGGACATTTGATAGCCAGAACTCTGACATTTTCTCCTGAAGTGAGGGCGGCGGGCCTTGCAGCATACCACCCAGGCAACGGCCGACTGCCAACGCTACAGACCGTTCCAGATCCAACAGCCAAACCCACTTGCACTCTTCCTCCTGTTGCTGCTGTCCAAGGCATGCATTTTCTTCAACTTTATCTGTAAGGAAGATCCCCTGTCATTGTTAAAAGTGTCGATATTTTAAACTGTAAGAAGAATCTTAAGGGTAAAAATGTGGTTTCCATTTAAAAAAAAAGAACTATACCTGTGACACTGCTTTAGCCACTAATAACAACAATAATCAAGGATAAATCTAGTGGTCGAGCAGGTAGATCAAACTTCCACTGACCCAAACATGTTTTCTGAGCCTCCATCCCCAGTTCTTGTTCCTCCAGGACGCCTGTCTCTGGTATGAACCTGTTGAAATCATTGAGTTGTTCCAACAAGGCCAGTAACTGGCTCAGCAGGGGTTGTACTGTGCCGAGGGGCAGCAGCAGCAAGGAGTAAATTACTTGGCACAGGAGGCTGCCAGCCACTGAGTTGTACAACACCACTGGGACAAGGATTGAGACGAGAGAGGGGGATTAGAGTGACCGATTAAAATAAGTGAGAAATAATGATAGACAACAGATATGTAGAAGCAAACTGCTCTAAAATCTATGGACCTGAATGTGAAGAGTAGAAGAGATAGGAGACATTTTGATGCTGCTGCAGTGTTTATTTGTGTAGATGTGCATGCTGCAAATATGGGTGCTGATTTTAATATTACAATTATTAGTATTATTATTCCGTATAATAATTATTTACTGTCTTATGTTATGCTTTCTATGTATTCTGTTTCATCTTGTTTTTCTTATTTTATCAAGTGTGTTTTTATTTTCCCTTAATATAAAGCACTTTGTGATGCGTTTCTTATATGAAAGGTGTTATACCATTAAAGTTTATTATTATTACATAAATAAGTAAAGAGACATAATTATACCCAATGCTGTCTATGGTATAAAGAATCCTACCCTTCCTTATACATACAGTATATGCATAGATATTTGCTGTATAAATGTGTGAAACTGTCCTTAAATAAACTGCTCATTAAATAACAATAAAATAAAAAAAAAGACATTATCAGGGAAGTGATTTTAATTATATTTTGTGAAATGAACTCACATGAAAAACAAAAACACATGTGGGACAGGAGAGTATCTAGTTTATGATGACACACACTTGTTAACATCCATTAGTTTTACCGTGCAGCTTCTTGATTATCTGTTTATCCAGGGAACTCTCCTTCAACAGTTTGGTGGATCTCCTGAGCGTCTCAGCAGCACAGGGAAGCAGCAGGTAAAGATGCTCACGAAGCAGCGTTACACTGCTGTCATCCTACAGAACAGCAGAATCATTGCGATCATAAATTAAACTAGAACACTACAGAGCTCTGGGTAAAATATTCAAAGTACACGTGAATATAAGTGTACCTCAGGGCTTGAATGAATGTAGCAATGGCCCAGCAGGTGTTTGTGAAGTCCAGACAGCAGCTGGTGGAAGTGACAGGGAGGATCAGTCTGTCCCTGGCCATCACTTGATAGCTGCTTGTCACTGTTTTTCTCCAATTCCCCAAATGCCCGCTCCTGCATGAACACACAAAAACAGAAAGCTAACAACATGCAGCAAAACATCCAGAAGATATAGGAACAAGATTTGACTGAGAAAACAATGCACTACACACATAAGACACAAAGTCGCACACAAACGCACAGGGTCCTCTTTTCCATACCGTGTAAAAGCCAATACTGAGGAGTAGGGTTCTGAGCAGCACTTCTGCTAAATGCAGAGGGTCATAGGAATCAACAGAGCTGGATGAGGAGGGCGGCCGGACCGACATAGCGGGTGTCAGAGGGGGTCCCAGCGCTGTCACCTCCCCAAAATTACTGTAACCTAGTAGAGAAGCTACATGGCTCTGATCCTGGAGGCTGCTGAGGACCATGTCTAACTGCAGACGCTTTGGAAGATACAGAGGAAAGAAGATTTGTAGGTATTTGATTGTTTAAATGTGAGGTTACAAATAACATCTCTGCGGAGAAGTATTTTTTATTTACAACAACACATTTTCACAACATTCAAGCAGTCTTCAACACATATTGCCTAGCAACGCTCCAAGTTGGTGCTGTGATTTGGACGAACACACTGTTTCCTAGCTTCTATCTGGATCAGAGTTAGAGTTGAAATAAGGAAAGCCATGAAGCGAGGGAAAAATAAATGTTTTTTTAATAAAAACGTTTTTTTAAGGCAATTTAAATGTAATTGTTTAAGTGTGTTCTGCATTTACACCAACATCGTCTATAAAAACACATTCCTGACTGATCATTTATTGAGGCACAAATGACCAGCACTAGTATAACAACACACAAAATGTTTAAAATAGCACCAAAGAGCTATACATACCTGTCCTTTGGAGAGTACATTTAAGCTCTGGGGGCCCTGAGGAAGGAGGGAGAGGAGCAGTTCTGTTCTTTCCCTCAGTGGAGGAAGCAGCAGGGACGCACCGATTGACAGTGTGTTCAGAACTGCCTGAGGATGAACAGGAAAGTCAACACAATATGAAAAGACACTTGGATATCAATGGTAAGCATTTACTGCAAGCAATATATAAAATAAAACGAGTACATATGGGCTCTAACAACCCACTTCACACTTTAATTTAGACACAAAACAGTATTCTGTTATATGTCAGCATGAGCATATCATGAAAATAATCTAGTAAGAAACAGACTTTTAGTTTACCTGTTGTATGGAGTCTGGCATATTGGTATCTATGAGCCGGAAGAGCAGGTTTCTGAGGGGTCTGCCCTGAGCCCCCAAAACCATGGCACCAGTGCCCCCAGCATGGGCCAAGGACAAGTGGATGGACAGCAGCTTCATGCACAGCAAAAGAAACTGATGGTGGTCCCTGAGGAATAAACACAGAGAGCATTAGGAGTATCGTTTAAGTGGCTAGGAGGGAACGTGAAGGTGTGTGAGTCCACGTGTACTCCAGTGGGTGGTTACGAAATGGGATGAAAACATATATTCAACTCATTATAAACTTCAGAGCTGAGCAGGCCACAAAGAAGTATTTGTTTTTCATGTGATTATATACTGAATAAAGTCTCACACAGAAGTAATAAAATGCAGTCTTCTGTAACTATATTCATTTAATTTCATACCTTTTAGACAAGAATGGGGCAGGGGGTGTGTCATCCCCGATGCCATCACAGTAACTCTCTAGGAAGTTGCGTAGGTAGGTGAATGTACTCTCTTCCAAGTCGACACAGAAGGGCCTGTGCCACGCCACCAGTTGCCTGGAAAAGACCAATCACTTGAGAGCTGCGCAAGCACAAACGTGTCAGAACTAATAAAACAAGGGATGAGAAAACAACAGTTCAGCAGTATAAAACAATGCTGAAAACTCAATGGAAATGTTGCAACACTGGGATGATTTATTTGGTGGGATCACATGTGTACAGTGTAGGGGGATGGAATGTATCTTCCACAATATCAAGGAAACACAACCAATACAAAAAAACGCAGACGTGGACTGGAAGACAATAAACTCTTAACTTTGTTTCAGGCGTGATGAGGATTTACCTGTCTGTTGGAACTGCGGTCCAAGCCAGGCTGTGAGAAGTGCCAGCAGTGATTTGCTGGATCGACACCCCCTCTAGACCGAGCACTTTCTTGGGTTTTGTAATTGGTGTCGAAGTGTGGCCTTGCCCACACTGGCCCATGGTGTTGTTCCCCCAGGCATACACTTCATTCTCTGATGAAAGGACATTGCAGTCAGAGCACATTCACGAGTTTAATACCCCAACCTATAAAAATGATGACTCTTAACCCAGATTTAAAAATAATTCTGATAGCAAGGTTACGCTTTTCTTCACACTAATCATCTGAACAAATGACTATTAACTGTTGAAGGTCTCTTACCATGCGTCAGAGCCAGACAGTGGCTGTCTCCACATGAGATATCAATGATCTTGGTGATACTCAGGTCTTCTATGAACCTGGGTCTCAGAGAGGTTGTCTCAGAGGAGCCGGATCCCAAACACGAGCCACAGCCCCATGCAAACACCTAAATAAAAAAAGAATAAACATAAATGTATTTTCTTTATCTCCTTATTTAACTGAGCAATATCAATATTTAAAAAAGTGCAATAATGTGAATTCAACCGTTCAGTCTATCTACTTATTATATTTTGCTTTTTACCGTTTATTTATTTATTTGACATGCAGATGTCCCTGTAGTGTGACTAATAAAGAATTATCTTCTCTCTTTTTTTTATTTTTATTTTTTATGTTTATTTCTATAGGGACAGGTATGTAGCATAAACCAATGACACCCCCCAGCCTTTATAGCCCAAGATAATTTGCAATGCTTTTAATACATAAAAAAGTGCTGTCTTTGTAATCCATCCTTGTATTTAGGAAGTATTCAAATACACATACATTATTTGGACTAAACATATGAAACGCTTTTCACAAGGAGAATATAGAAAGAGCTGAGTTAGCTTAGCTATTGTTAGTTGAAAGTTGACCCACAATGCTGCATCTCACCTGTCCCGCAGAGGTAAGGGCCAGAGATGACTGGCTGCCAGCACACACTTTCCTGATGATGAATCCATGCAGGGCCTCTATGACCTTAGGCCGATACACACGATTGGTGTCTCCATGACCTAGTTTACCTGCAAGGGTGAGTCATGTCCGAGTACTAGCATTAGTTCACACTAGCTCGAGACATTTCTGTTCAGATAGACCACAAATGATACTATGGTACTGTCCTTTAGCTTAATTTCCCGATGGTTATCAGATTTTCGGCTAACACAAATTTCTGTCTTCTGCAAAGAAATGAAAAACTTCAAATCAAAGTGTGAATTTAATTTGCATTTGGGGCTTAAAATCAAGCTGTATGTCATTTGTCAACATACCGTTGTCCCCTCCCCCAAAGGACCACACAGTGCGTCCGTCCTGCGCCACAGCAATGGTGTGGGAGCTGCCACAGGCCACCTGCCCTACACCACTGATGTCCTTCACGAGTGTGGGCACATTCCGACTCTGACTGTCACTGTGACCTGCTCAGGGGAGAAATGCATGTAAACAGAGGTTGTTGCTGACATGCCAGAGAAGGGGTTTCACTTCAATTGTTGAGACAAATGAGCACAAACAACTTGAGAAAACAGAGTGTGTACCAAGTCTGCCAAAATCGCCTTCTCCCCAGGTGTAAAGCTCTCCATCGTTTGTTACAGCAGCACTGTGTCTGTAGCCAGCAGAAACACAAACGACAACCTGGCAGAGATACCATAATGTATGTAAAATTATGTTAAACCACATGGCCTTTCTAAAAAAATATGAATTAAACTAGAAGGCTTAAATTCCCAATCCATCTTTTCCCTAACAAGCGACGTGTGCTGCGAGCTTACTTTTCCAAACAGCGGTCCTTGTATGATTTTGGGGTATTTCTGTGTAGCACTATTGCCATGGCCCAGTTTCCCGTATTCTCCATCACCCCAGCTGAATATCTGAAAGAAATATTAAGGAAATGTTCAAATTCATTATAAAGAAACAAAAGAAATGTATCTGTCAATTAAACTCTCAGTAACACCGCAAAGTGAATTGAGTGGAAAAGCAGTAATGCTGTTGTTAGTTTGACTGATTTTACACACAATTTTGTAGTTATTTAAATTATTTTGGAAAAACACTTTTTTGTGAAAAAATGATAGTAGGAAAAACGGTAAAGGTACAGTATGCAGTATGTATCCGTGGTCGTTTTAACTTTTTACCTCTCCCTCTACAGTGATGGCCAAAGTGTGACCATCAGAGCCCTTTGAGGAAGACACCTTCTTCATGTTTCTATGGGGCTCCAGCACAAGTTTCTTGGGCATGGACTGGTTGTTGGAGTCCCCCAGGCCCAGACGGCCATAGCTGCCTTTTCCACATGCTTTCACTGAACCATCTGCAGATACTGAGAAGGTACAGTACTGGCCTGCCTCAATCTAAAAGAAGGACAAGGTGCATAAAAGGGCATTAAAGAATGAGATGTAAAGCGGCAGAATAATATTTTGGATTATTATTATTATTATTTTACGTGACAAAATAGTAATTCTACCCGTAAGGGTAGCCATACCATTTGGGCATCACTGAAGCCTTGTGTCAGCTTTGGCAGCAGGATTTTCTCCAGAGTTCCCTCTGCCAGCTGGTGGCTGCTGTTGCTGCCCCACACATACACCATTACTGTGTCACTCTCTGAACCAGGAGCAGCTGCATCAGTGCTGCAGGAGCACAGGCAGTAGGAGGCTAGGTTACAAATCTGTCAAAAGGGAGATCATAATGTCAGTTACTGGAAAGTATAACAGTTCTTAATAGTGCCTCTATGTTGCAGTGTGTGACTAAAAGCTCTCTTACCTCCTCAAACAGGCAGAGAGCTGCCTGGGAGAGTCGACAAAGTCCATCTGCATCCTTTTTAAGCACCTGAGTATTTACGGAGTCCCCACGGAAACCCTTGGAAAAAGCAAAAAATTTAGTTTCTCCAACATAGTGTATGTTTTTAATAAAAACCTGTGACTCACTGTGTGTGATAAATCATTTTTATTACACATCTAACTACACATATTCTTCCTAAACCAGAATTATTGATCACAACATTAAAAAGCCTCTCTTCCCTAAAACAGTGACAAGTCACTGCATGATCAGGCAGAAGGTAAAATTAAGAGAAACAAAGAGGCAAAAAAATGTAGATCCTAGTCCTTAGATGTGCGTTTTATGTTGTGTAATACCTCGGTACTTTCTTTAGCTATTACAAAGCTCTAATTTATGTGTGTAGGACGGGCAAAATCATTCATGAGGCTGTTGGCAAAACCCAGCACTTGTTGTCATTTGTCCAGAAATATTGCAAAGCTGATTAGCCTGCTAAAGGATGATTCGCATACACATATAGAGGGAGGACAGGACGACTGGCTCAATCTTAATCTTTATCTGCACACTAATGCATCACTCCAAGCTCCAAAAAAGACTGATTAAATAAAAATAACCACCTACAGCCGGAATGGATGTGGCAGTGAAGAGCAATGTTCCTGCTTTATCAGTATGTTTATAAATGTGCACGTAAGTTACCTCATATAAAATGTACAATTATCACCAACTCTATTGCGTGGCAATAATAAAGTATCTATCTCTCTATCTATCATTTGTGAAATAACCACAATACATGAATTCAACTTCAAAATGACCTACTACTTGTAATAAAGAGCATACCAAGGCAAAGCAGAACTAGGGTTGCACAATATATAGTAGTTTTTTTTTATCATCATCACAATATGAACTTGTGCGATAAACACATCGAGAAGACTGCGATATTGCTGTCAGGGATTTGCGTTAGTTGAAAGAGAGTATCATTAGAAAACTGCACTTAAAAATGTAACTATCGTTCTTTTGGTCGAGTTCAATAAAAAAAAGAATTTCCTTTCATTTATTTGATTTTTGATTTTTGAAGTAATTTGTTGTATTTTAGCAGTATACTGAAAGCAGCAAAAGGCAGAACTGAGTACAGTTGAATATCTGTTTATTTATGGCAGGTAATATCACGCTATTCAGCGACGTTATCGCATATTGCATATTTGTGCAGCTTTAACAATCACATTGACAATTTCCCATGGGCAGAGAACAACCACTTACTGTATATTGAGTATAATGCATCCTTATTAGAAAACAAGCTGTTTTAATTATTAAAAGTTCAGATTTTCCATACAATCAGAACTGGGCCCATTACTCCAGATGATCCTATGTTATGGTCTAGAAATGGAAAACTTCCAAAATCTAATATATCTAAATGTCATGTTAGGAAAAACTATCTTAAAAAATAGATCTTAGGTAACTTGTTAATTCTGCCAACAATCTATTACGCAGATTCCAATGGTCTTAATAATAACTTATTTTTGTCGGAATATAGTTAATGGAACATACAGTAAAAGAAACAAACACACCAGAAGAAAATGAAGGAAGAGAAGGCAAAAACAGACAAAAAACAAAAAGGTCCAAATTTGTAGACATACCGAATATTGCTTCATTTGGAGAAGCGTTTGATGGATGACTTCAAAGCCCACACCAGCTGAGTACTGGGAGCTCAGTGAGGAGGAGGAGGAAGACAGTGTAGAGGTGGATGAGGGCATAGAAGCAGCCAAGGCTACCTCCACCCACTCCAGAAGAAACTTTAGAGAGCCTCTCTGCATGGCCAGGCCAAGCAGCAGCTCCAGAGCTAACCTCCGACCAGTTGGGTCTGCCCCACCAGCCCCGCTGCTCACTGATGTCTTCTTCAGGAAGTCTGCCACCTGCGCCAGGCAGTCAAGCCCAACTGACGGGATCTTATTCTCATTGGCCAGAGAGAGAGGTGGCAGAGAGGTCAGCACAGAGGACGCTGTGGCAAGAACGTCATTGCAAAGCACCGACTCCGGATGCACAGAGGCTGCATATCTCCAGTTCTGCTGCAGTAAGGAGAAGAGCAGACTCAAACCAGTCCTCACACCCATCTCTATCAGAACATCTGTACCCGACTTGACTTTGGATGCTCCCCCTGGCAGGCAGGGCTCTGAGGCCAGCTCAAGTTGCCCACATTCTGTGCCACTGTCTGTGGACTGGGAGTGCAGCTGCACGTGGAATTTGTCATGATATTTGCTGTGAAGTGCGTAGTAGATCCTCTGGAGAACTACCAGCCTTTGGTGGAGGCCCAAGGTGTAGGCGGTTTGCGTCAGCATCCGGTGAGCCAGCCATCGCTGACTGTGAAGCAGGGATGACAAGTATTCTTCCTTCTCCGCTGAGGCACTGGACTCACACTCGAAGTCTGGCAGGCGTGGGCCGACGAGTTCTTGTACAGGTTGGGCCAGAGTCACCACTTCCTTGTTGTTAAGGAGCTTGTTGTAGAGCACAGCAGCTCCATGCCTCCTGGCTGTCTGTACACTGTCTTCTGCTGCCCAGGAGCTATTGAAGTGCTCCTGCCACTTCAGCAACACATGGGTCTGACAAGGCACCATGTCTGAGCATTATCTATACTATGATGTACACCTGAAAACCAGAGAGGGAAATATGATTTAAAGAGCTGTTGGCAGATTTATCAATTTTACACATATCATTCCCACACACTTGATTAACATAATGAAATGGCTCTTTTATTTCCCTCATAAATTTACAGTCAAATTTTGCAGCTGAAGCCAATGTTCTAATGCATTTTCCTGCCAAGTAAAGGTGTCAGGTTTCTCCTTAGTATTGGAACGTTTCCAACAAACAGTACATCCAGGCTAGTGGCATAGGCCCAGCGGAAATCACTGAAATAGGTCAGTTCACCCTATGATAAAAGCTAACCAACACACCCACACTAATGAGGAGACTTTTGTTCCACAAGCAGTTATGCTACACAATACAAAAAAGGTATGTTTTTGGTTTATTAACATTTGAAAAATATTAATTTCATAACATAACATGGCCAGTCAAAGAATGAAACCTGCTTTGAGATATTTGGCACATGTGATATAATAATCTGATACCTCTGCCAATTCATTCATATTCTCGCATTTGTCATAGTCATCGTCTCTCTCTGGTCAACTGGAGCTCTGAAATACAATCCCATGCAAACACAGACAGGGGCTCCACCTAACCTCCAGTCTGTCTGTCTAACTGTCTGTCTGTCTGCATTTGTGTCTGCTTTCTAAATTAATAAAGAGCAAGTTGTTGATGCTGTTGAGTGTAAACTATTAAAGCTGTAACGATAAGTCAGATCGACAGACAAATTTGGAGAAACTGGGATGGACATTTTTCACTATCTTTACTGAAACAAAAATAATACAGATTTGTGTTTTCCCCCCATCTTACATTTAAAGTTAAACATATGAGGGTTTGTTGACTGGACTCAACCCATTAAAAAACATGCAAGCCATAATGTTAAAATGTAAAAGTCCCCATGACAGACAGCATTCATGTCTTAGTGGGTGATTTCATGGGCATATCAGTATGATTACATTCCCATGACATAAAATCACATTCCCCCTACCAATTCTAAACTATATAAAAGAAGATCATTTCCCCAAGATAAGGAAGTTGTCTGTCATTCCTGTCAAGCAACACACACAGGTTGCGGGTAAATGAACTGGTGAAATGTAGAATAGGAATCTCCTTTTTTGTGTCATAGCTGAGACATGTACGATTAATCATTTTACAAAAACATGGACCCTGTATGAGTGAGCGAATGCTAGTCACAGGCTGCCAAACATGTGAGCATGCCACCATAGTCATCTCTCTTGCCTTGCCTGAGGCCTGTGGGGCTATATGGTTTCCACTCTGGCCAAAAATAACAGCAAGCATTGCTATAGCAATGGACTCTTCAGGTCAGACAACCAGCAGCAAGCAACCAGCAGCAGTGTAAGACACAGCCATCACTGATTACAAAACTAACAGATTTTATCAAGCATTCACTTTACAGCACATCGATGTCAGTTGTATACACAATACACTCACACAAAAAACACATCTTGTATTACTTGTTATTAATTATAGATAACACATTGAGCCAAATATCCTAGCAACTTGCCAGTTAGATGTACAAATAAAAATAAAACATAAAAGGTTCATGGGTGGGCTCATGTGCAAAGCTAATGATAAAACCATACACACACATCAAAAACAATATCAGTGACTGACCTTTAATGCATACACCACCATGTATGATCAGAGGAAAAGTAAATGTCAGGGATTTTAGTGACACAAAGCTATGACAGCATGTTCCTGAACGTCACATATTTTAAGAGTCTAGTTTTTCCAAAAAAAAGTATACCGATCAACTGAAGTAACACACGGTGATGGTGAAGTAAAAGATATGAAATTTAAACCTTGGCTGCAACCAACGGTTATTTTTCTTATCCATTAATCAATTACATTTTCTATTGCATCTTAATAATGTAGTGAGCCTAGTTTCACATTGTTTAATAACTTGTTTTGTCCTACAAACAGTCTGAGACCCAAATATATTACATTTACAATGAATAAGAGAGATGAAAAACTATGAAAAGTCCTAACCCTGACCAGGATTTGATCATGTAAAAATGCCAAAGGCCAAAAAGATTTTTTTTCTGCAGGATAGCTGGTCTCAATCTACAAGAGAGTGAGAGGCTGGGCTATCCTGACCTCCACCATCCTGCTTCACTTTAAGATTGAAGTGGCTGAGGCTGCTGGAGGTGATCCAGGGGTTTGAAAGTCATCCAGACTAAGCTGGACCAACGGACGCTGGGGCTGCTCTGTTGCCACGACAACCACAATAAGCAATTGATGCGTAAACGGCTATCACAAACATGGCTAATGTTAGCATTTGAGGGATTTATTCAGCACAAAATGAGCTACATAATGTCTGACAGCAACTTCATTATTATGTTAAGATGCTGGGGGTGGGAGGTAAAACACACCGTTAACGATGCCATGTAGTCAGAAGTTAGCCATTGAATGTGGCATTCATGCTAATGACATTAGCCGAAAGGATAATGTAATAACTGTACAATTAACGACGTTATCCAGCCGTGCTATCTGGCTTCTCATGTTGAATAGTCTGTCAACATTTTGTAGCGTTGTGTGTTTTTCCATCTCTGGCGACAGTTACAGAGTAGCTTTGTACGTTAGCTATTCGCTACACCGGCATAAAAAGCCAAATATGTGCATTTAAAACGCGGTGTCCGTCGTGTCATTGACAAACACCGGTAACATTTGTATAGCATCTGCGGTGACAGTTGAGCTAACGCTGGCTGCAGTGCAGTTGCTAGTCTGGTCCATGGCTGTCAAAACCGACCAAGCCCCTCCGCTTGTTGTCTGACAGCTCCCAGCAAAACACTCCCGTGGCTCGTTAACGTCGTATTAAAATATTAACATGGTTATTTATTTATTTTAAATACACCAGACATGTAAGTTCCGTTGACTGTAAACACCCGCACATAAATGGTTTGCGTTACCTGTCCCGTCCCGGTGAGGTCTCCCTTGGACGTGAATATCATATCAACCTTCTCCTCTTTCTTCTTCTTCTTCGTCTTCTTCGTCTGCTTGAGTTTTAACCACTAATGACAACCAGAGTTGGATGATCGCCACCTTGTGTCTCGGAGTGGGGATCACCGTTATTATCAGCATCATCACGTTTTTATTCACCTATCTTTTATTTTTCTTATATTTTTCCCATCCAGACTGAACACCTGCCTGTTGAAACCCATCAAAACAAAAGATAAATCTAGGTGATAAAACAAAGACTGTTCAGCACAGCTTCTTTATTTATATATCCTAAATATCAAAGCAGTAGTCTACACTGTGGAAGCCTATTTCCACCAAAGTGATGAAAAAAAAGATCCTGTAAATCATTATATAGACAAACTTTCTCAAAATAATGACTTTGTATCTCAAAAAAAAAGAAGCAATACACTTATTTTACACACAATGTACTTAACATGAGGTTTATTTGTGCCCGTAAAAACAAAACAAAGATGAATAGTGTTCTCTGTGGCTCTGGGGAAGGCTTTGTCAAGTATGAGAAAAAAAACCTTAATGATGTTGCATTATGGGAAATGTAGGATGCAGTGTTTTTAGACCTTGAATCACAGTAAGGACCAAAAGTCAGGATATCTCAGCCTCTGCTGCTTTGATTTAGTCCACTCTCTTTTTAATCTTGTCCCCAAACTTCATGGAATTGCAATATTAAATGTGAAGTACCGCCTCTAAAGTACTTCACATTTGTAATCTTGTTGTGTGTGGGTTATCTAAGGATTACTTGTCTCTTTTATGCCCTAAACACATTATATTTTTTTACCATATAACCAATCAATTAATTGAAAAGAAGAAAGACAAAAAAGGAGAAAGATGAAAAACTAAATCAGTGTAAGAACAAAACAGAATCTTCTTAGAAACTTTAAAACACTTCAGATTCAAATAGTGCTTTGAACTGCTGTTACATGTTACATTAGATGTGATGTTTTATTTTTAATCAGTTCCTTATTCTGGCTGATACAGTATTTTTTTTTAAATGGTAATAATATATTAAAAGACTAGTTTGCATCTTTGTATTTTTTAGATGACCTACAAGTGTCCATAATTTCATGTTCTATTCTTCTTTTTGCTTCTTTTTGTGTTTGACCGTAGATGTATATAATATGTTAAATACACTTTTAAACATTAGACACAACCATAATTCAAGAAAAATACCTTATTGTTTCCTATGTGAGCCTACAAGATGATTTAAATGAGCTCAAATGTATTTATCTTGTTAAATATTATCAGTATGATTTCCAATCATAGGATGTTGTGACTAAAAAACATCCTAACATCAAATGTCTTCAAAGCTGAGCCAGTCACGAGGTTTGAGGGTCAGTCAATAACACAAAAACAAACCAAAGATAATTTATGACATCAGGCCACACGGATTTCAGTTCCTGGATGGCGGTCCAGAGTTAATCCCACTTCCATGCCGGATTTCTAAAAAAGGGGGCTGACTGGCAAAAAAAAAGGACGACAACACCGGAATGAGGAAATTGACGAGGGGCAAAGCCATGTGCAAAACAAAGTTGTTCATCGCTGATAACCATACAACCTGATGAGCCAGAGGTCACTCCACTCAGGTCTCACAGAAGTGGTCCGCCTCTGTGTCTTCCCGAGACATCCAAAAGACAGCAGCCCTTCCACGAGCTCTCTACCCTGCATGATGTCCTTCCTCCTCCTCACAGTGCTGTCCTCACTCATAGTGCGAGATGCTGAGGCGTGGGGCGCCAATGTCAAGTACGCGGTGAACTGCCCCGACAGATGCAACGCGGAGCGGTGTGGCGGGACGCAGCGGTGCACACGGACGGTCCTGGATGACTGCGGCTGTTGCCAGGTCTGTGCAGCCGGCAGAGGGGAGCACTGTTACCGCACCGTGTCGGGCATGCACGGGGTGAAGTGCGGACCGGGATTATTCTGCGAGTTCTACAAGGATGAGGACGATTACGGGGACGAGTATGGGATTTGCAAAGGTACATTCACGTTGCACATTTAAATGTGCCTGGTGTGCTATTACTGCCTGTATGCTGCGTTTTGAATATGTGATGCCCTGCTGCACCAAATCCCATTTTGTTATTACAGTCTTTTAGGCTCTATTTATTGAATTATCACAATACATAGCACCTGCTATATAATCAATGGTTATACAGGAACGTGTGCAGACTTGTGCATTATTGCTTCATATAAGAATTGGTCATTTAACTTGACGATTAGCCCATGAGAGGCTTGGAGTTTAGACCTTCAAACACCAATGCTCCTGCAACTATCCACTTGCAGTTTTTTTTTTTTTTTTGTCTATGGCTCATCTCTCTTGTAAGTGATTATCATTATGTTGACTGTGAATATGAGTCTTTAACACTATAGAATAGGAGCCCATTAGATCCAGTCAGGAACAGAAACCCCTTTCCCCTGCTTGTTCTGTGAGACAAAGCTCTAAAATAATGTTTTTTCTTTCTTTACAGACTGCCTGTATGGAACCTACGGGGTTGAGTGCCGCAAGACATGCAACTGCAAAGGTAGCATATGTGACAGGGAGACAGGAGCTTGTCTCACCCTCAAATTCTTTGCCAAAATCGCCAGCAAGCTCAAGACTGAGACTCAAGAAGGTAAACAAATAGTGACACTTCTTGGAATAAAGTGTAATGTCTCAATGGCTCAATTAACGTGAAAAGACACGTCCTATGTGAATTGAGAGATCAATGAATTCTTTCACTTGTATTTCCAGGGGGAGAGCTGGGCTCAGGAGAAGTCAGCACTGCCCAGAACACAGATCAACACACGGACAGATCCACCGCTCCAAAGCGGCTCAACCCTCGCTGATAAGTGCTGACAAGACTGAATCTATTCAGTGTAAATGTAGCATTAACTTATAAATGAACTGAAAGATATATTTTATTATGTTAAACGATGAAAATATTTTTTACAGCATTTGGAAGTTTTGTTTGGTTTGTTTGGTCCTTGTTTGACCCGAGCATCTTTTCTAATGAAATATGCAGACTATGTTATTCTTTGTTATTGTTCTTCATCGCTTCCTAAGACTAGTAGACCTGATTGTGTCATTTAGTGTGCCTTCATACATTATTGTTGAGAAAAAGAAGAGTTAATGCCACAAGAAAAGGACGTTGCTTTTATTTTCAATCTGGACTCAGCAATAATTTCCATTGATTCATTGTAGTCCACTAAATCTTTTGAAGTTTTCCATAATGATATTTTATTTGTACTGTATGAAAGCGGACATGGGAAATATCATGTATATGACACCAGCCAATGTAAAGAATGCTCTTACAATTAAACCAAAGTTATCACTGACTGTTGACATTTTATTTATTTATTTGCTTAATTTATCTACTGACTTTATTAGTGATGCATGATCTGGTATAGTACTTTTGTTATCTAAAAACCCTGAGAGGTTTTATTATGGAGTAATCAATAATGATGAAATAGGCAGTTGCAGATTTATATTTCGGGCAAAAGTTAGTGTCATCTAAATAAATGGAATATGCGGTAGATAGCGACACCATCCATAAATGCCATTCGATTCATTATACAGTGACTTTTAAATGTCTGAGCTGTAAAACAAAAAAAAAAGCCGTAAAATATAAGACACTCAGCAAACAATCATCTGAGGGGAAAGACAAATAATGATCAAATGATCACTTGTGAAAAAAGTATGAAGCCAATTGAATCATCAAAAGTGAGCAGAGCAGATTAAAGAGGTAGGTCAAAAGAAATTTACAGATGTGTAGCAAAGTCACGCCAGCATTGTCTTGGCTCTATACTTCAGTTTATTAATTATTAACATCATCAGAGGTTCTGTCCATACTAGTGTCTCTAACATAAATATGTACAATACTTTCATATGCTTTGCATTGCACTAGCCCGTTTACTGTAAAGGCCTGGTTGTATGAATTCTGCTGAGAGTGATATCTTCTTCTCGACAGAGGAACTTTAAATCTGTATTACAAAGGCACATAGCCATTAATATCATTTATGATATCATATATACCAGTACTGGTAATGGAGAACTATATTAATATACCAGATGAGTGAGATAAGAAAGTAAAGCTTGAGGAAGCTGCTAAGTCCAATAGGAAAAGTATACGTTATTATATGTCATGCTAACATATTTCATGTAACATGTTTCGAGTCTGACCTTTAATATCTTTACACACGTCATCCAATGGATTGTTTTTGTTATTGGATTGTTTTGTTGACCCATGAATAAATCAAATCGAATGCTGGCTGACTTCAAGTAAAACGACTGAAGAGGACCTCTGACGTGTACTTTTGAACTTGAGTGGGCATTTGATGCAGTATTTCTAGAATAATTTGACATCTCTACATGTTGCAGAGACACCTGGCACCTTTGACAAGTGTGTGGACCCAGAAATGTGAGGCAAATAAAAATGTGAATAGGATTTCTGTGAAAAAAAGCGGAGGAGACATTGACATTCTCAGGCTACATTAGAGAGATTTATTTACGAGAGGTAGAACTTATCTGAACTGTGTAAAAATGCTAAGAGGTCTGGATAGAAATATCTTCTGCGTAGCAGGAATTCTTGTTTCCCATGATGATATGAAGTGACACATCCAAACGCAGGAGCAGAAAGTGCTGAGAATTTTTCAGGCATCCTTGACTCTTAAGTTCTTGGAATGCCCTACTTCCACAAATGGCAAAATATTCTTTGTTCCCATGCAGAAAATATTACTCAGTCAGGGGGGGGGGTCGTTTTACCACTTATAGCACAAGAAGACCTAAAGAGCAAAGACTGGCTTTACTGGCTTTACAAAAGATCACAGGAGAAATGTTGGGGCAGTTCCTCCACTGCATATCCATATATGTCATATAAAGCTTTATTAACACACATGGGAACAACATGGGAAAAAAGTCATGAATAGAAATTAAACATTTTGCATAAGGTCTTTCTTGAGTAATGCACATTTTATAATTTCCTTACTGCAGCAAAACATTCACAAATATATCTCAACTCGTTTTTCAGCCCTGCTGAGAGTTTCAACTTATACAATAGTAGTGAAATTAATAATTTTGCTGAGACTAATTATCTTCATATTGTGAATGACATGCCAATATTCAATGCTACTTCACCTGAAGTAAAACAATACAAAATGAAGTGTGTCTTCAAGAAGAATAAAGCTTTGCATTTCTAAGATGTCTTAAATAGTAGGTTTCATTTGAATGTAAATTTGTTAATGAGCAAATTGTATTACAATAAATGTTTTAACTAAAGATGCATTTAATAATAAGTTGTGATGATCAGAAATCTTTCTGTGATACATTATCTGAGTTTCTAATACACTTTGTAAATGGACTCAACAAAGTTATACTGTAGTATACCTTTAAAAAATGAATGTATTCACATAATTGTGTCTGTGATAAATGAGCTGACCACAATGATTCAATAAAATCTTCATCATCTTTGTGATTTGGACTTTTTAAAGGTTAGAATGAAACTTGAAGTCATTCAACTGACCCTTGATTAGAGGAAGATTTTCCCTCAAGTTCTCCTTTAACACGTCACGCCGCCGTATTAAAGTGCAAAACATTCAATGGAGATCAAAATGATATCAAATATTTTTGGCCGAACTTGCAAAGTAATCCAGTCCCAGCTAAAAATATCTCTTATTAGCCTGACCTCTGACTCTTACTGGTAAAAAAAAAATGTTTTTCCGTATTCAGCTTGTTTATTTCCTGTGCTTCCTGACACCTGTGAAAATGTCCCTTCTTCCTGTTGTTGTTGTGTCTGCCTAGGACAGGAATTGAAAAGCAAGTTTGTTTTTTTTTTCTTTTTCAAAAGACACTTGAAAAAGCTTGGAATTTACAAGTGACACACACGACTGCAAAGGCTCTGTCCTCTTGTCGAGGGACACAAAAGGACACTTCACATCCACTTTATTCAATTCTTATTCAAATGAAAGCTCAACACCTAAAAAACCCATCAACAAACAAGCTGTCCCTGAGACACAATTCAAACTTTAGCATAATAATTCAGATAAATATGAGGGACAAAGTGTGTACTATAACTGTGAGCCACATTATACAGTATATAGTTTAAATCATCTCTAAAGTATAAAAAAAAGGAATTAGAAATAGAAATTTTAGAAGGAAGACAATACATGTTTTGCTTTAAAACTACAAAATATGTCATTTGCAGCTGCAGCATCAAGCTTTGAATTAATGTAGGTAATTTCTTTCTTCTCATTTTGATGTTTAATCAAAATGATTATAAATTAAAAACCAGAGCATTATTGCATATGAATGCATAGTCGAATTCAAAGGCATATAAAGTTCAGTTCTCTGAAACAGTCAGGAATAAAAAAAAAGATATATCTCCTTAATCCAAGGACACACACACACGCACGCACACGCACACACAGTGATGCAGACAGGTATGGGAGCAGTGTGCGTATGAGGACAGGAGTGTTCATGAGTGCTCGGGGCTCGACTGTTCCTCTCATTCCCCTGAGAACGGACAGGCCGAGGCCTCGCAACCAAACAAAGGGTCCTGGAAAATAACAGGAAAGCGTTGGTGAGAAATACCCTTTATCTGACTCCCTGAACACGTCACTGCCGCCTCTGTAGAAACAAAGGTGCGTGAACGGAGTAGTAAATAACACTGATTTACTGCAAATAGACGGTCTGTTATTTACAGTTTGGCCCTGCCTCAACAGGTTGTTTATTGTAGCTGTAGAATTACAAGGTTGAATGGAGACAACACGTAAACACTGTGAACAAGGAAATTAAGTGGTGAGATTGATTACGTTGATAACAGATATCTAAACTGAGGCTTGTGAAGTTTAACAAGAAGTGTAACTCACAGGCTGTCATGTCACTTAATTCAAGATGTGACGCACTTTGAGTGATTAACTCTTTGGCTCCTTTAATACAGGATTCCCCAACAGTTTTCCGGGACATCTTGCAGTAAATGTCTGGAGCCTTGACCTCAGCGACCTGACAGATTTCTGACCCCTGGAGGAATTGTCTTGTTGTCTTGTTTCTTGTCAATGTAAAGTCAGGAGGAACATTACCCAACAGGTTTATTATCATACATCAGAATTACGGAGAGTTACAATGTTAGTAAAGCTGGCCTACTTTAAGTGAAGTTTCTGGTTAAAGGACAGTTTGAGCATGCTTAGTTGGAGATCTAAAGTTGCTCTGTGACTTTGTCCTTTTTTTCTGCTTTACTCTATGTGTTAGAAATAGCATAAATATTTGCCTTTTTACTACCACATCCTGCTATTTGCGCTACGTACAAAATACTATCAGAGAAAATACTGTCTAAGCCAATAACAATCTGTTACAGACTGTGAGACTGAGTAAACAATATCATGTCATGTGATCACATCCACACAAGGAAAATTATAACTTCATTGCGGTCAAATCTATTAGGATAGGATGAATCGAATCGCAAAATTGACACTTAGAAGGCTTTAATTGCAGTTCATATATTTGGGGTTTATTTTATGCCCAACAAAGTTTAAGTTAAATTCAGACAAGAATATTTAATATCCAAATACAAGTGGCCAGTGGTGGGCGATAAAGAAGTCTGCATATTGCAGACAGTTTTATTGAAGGTGAGAGGCAGGATTTATGATGTAGCTGGTGAGGCGATATTTTTATTTTATTTTACTTTGTAGTACAACTTTATTTGGTACATACTCTAAGGTTGCACAATTATCAAACTTTCAAGGAATGTTTTTTAGCACTTACAAACTAACGTAATTATATATACATCATATAATAATAAAATAAATGTCCTTTTAGAGCTCTGATATTAGCAAGACATTGATTTAGTCCAGGATAGTTTTGTGAAAATTATTTTTGAATGCCCTTTGTGCTGTGACCTCTGGTGGCTCCTTGATGGTATTGTACCATATAGTTCATATTTTGCTATTATTTGCCATTTAGTTCGTGTTGAAGCTCTGATAAATACTGCGATAAGGGATTTTACTACAATTTGTCTTAATTTGTGTTTATATCTGTCTATTTGTCGTAAATCTGGATTTTACAGCACTGACCCAATGTTAATTATAGGCTACTGTCATAGTGCCATACATCATAATACAAACTCTCTTTAGTCTCTTTAAATACAATATTTAAGTTATGAGTATTATACTGTGTCTACATCTTGAAAGATGAAGAGAAACAGCTATAAATAAGATTAAATTCCTAATCTAAAAGTTTCAGAAGTCACCACCAGAGAGCAATAGTGTATCAGGAAAAAGAAGGAGGTATGATATTTGGTGTGGAGGGAAGCTTACACTTTACAGGCCCCCAAGAAAAGACAAGCTTTATCAATCTCTGATGGAAAATCTGACTATTGCAGTAGCAAAGAATAGACTATAAATAAGAGAAAAATTAAAACAATTGAGGACTGAAAATAACAAATCATTAACATGCCAATATGTAGCTGCAGCTTTTCATAGCATGATAATTCACATACCATCGTATTTGCATATGTAGCGGTTAAGAGATGTTTGTACTTTAAGGAAGTCAAAATCAACAGAATTTTTCAATTATAACGCAGATGGGAGGAAGTGCTGTGTGTTTGCATTGACCTTTTAAAAGAACTGTCAGCATGTTAAGTGAAGGAACTGCAACCTCCTCTTCTGTCTCAGGAGAAGCATAACGTATGTGGAGGAGAATGAAACAAGCAGTGACGTTTATAAAAACAGACAGACTTTTACGATTAACAGTCTTAATCACTGACATTAATGACCTCTCACTTCTTATAGTTGCATTTACAATATCATTTCTTTTCTTAATTTCTTATTATCTTTATCTTATTTTCTTTTTTTTCATCCTGTATCTAGCCAGGAAGGTCCCATTGAGATACACGATTTGCTCAAGACATCAGCACAAGCAGTTTCACATCAAAAACAGTTTCACATGTTAGAACACATTCAATACGTAATAAAGGAACCGAATAGAAGAAATAGCACAGTAGTTGCTAGTGTGAAAGGATAAAAGGCTGGATATACAAGTATATACGTTTAGAGAATAGAGAGTCCACAGTGGAAAGCTTACAGGAAATGAGGGAGTAGAGAGATGGGGTTACATGCAACAAAGTTTCCCACCGAGACTCAAACTGGGTTGATGGTCGGCCACCAGGGCACCTCCAACTTTAGATTTTTATTCACTGCTTAGAGTTGTGCTAGTGAACGTCTCACGACTAAAAACATTGACATATTATCACCTAATTTAACTTGACTTATAACTTAACTTTTAATATGGCGAACTTGTTAGCCAACACATCCAGCAGATACGGAGGAACATTAACATTCATTTGGAGTCGTGTTAGTGTCCAGCTGATGATTGCGAGTCAAGTATTCATTCTTCTTTTACCCCTGGTTTGTTCTCCACCAACTCCTGGGGGAAATATCGCCGCTTGTCTGTATGCTGTTTGGTTCTGAGCAGGTTGTGTACAGTCGCTTTTTAAAGCGTTTTCATTGATGATGCTGATGAGACGGGTGGTAGTGAACCACAACAGTAAAGCCCTAAAACCAAAACAACGGGCTGATGGAAGCTATAAAGCTCAATGGGGTACTGCAGATATAGGTTCATCACTACGAGCGACCGCTTTTCACATATAAGTAGTCATGTGATCCATTGTAAATGTCAAAAAATTGATTAAAGCCATTTTAAATAAACTCGTTTTGTCTGTAGATGGTGAGCGTTTCCATGGCTACATGCTCCTGATTACACTTTTTGGTCTGGAGTCAAGAGCGTAATCCTTTCCACTTTCCTTTTTGTTGATATTTACTACATTTGAAGAAACTGCTCGACAAAACACTAAAGTGGAATTCCAGAAGTTAATTACCCTCTCTCCTTTTTGGGTCATGATGCAAAAAGGAAGTGCTGCCATTACCAGACACAGGCCAACAGAGTTCATGCTCACACGGCTGTTGAATATCACTTTGTTCAGCTATTCCTGCTATCATTCACAATATGCCATGCCACACACCAGAACTGGGCAATATAAAGAAAGTATTTCCCTTAAGCTGTAAGGAGACAAAAGTGTATACAAAATAAAGCAATATTAGAAGCCATAAAACTATGTAATCAAAGTGAATGAGTTTCAATGTAATGCTGGTTCAAAAGACTTCTCGTCTGTCTGCCGCAGCCTCCGAAGATTTTCCTTATCTTCCCAGAAGTCACCAACTGTCCAAACCTCTGACTGCAAGGCCATGAGAACAGCAGACCCATTGAGAACATTTTAATTCCTAGAGGCTTCCTCTGTGAAGATTCATCCATTCCAATCATATGAGTTATCTCCTATCACATAAGGCCCCCCAGAGTATCTCATGGGACTAGATGCATCCCCAGTTTGTTTACAGATGGCCACTTCTTACGTCACAAGGTCACAGTGTTTCATGTTCAGCATTCCACGTCCTGCAAATATAATAAAACATGCTGAAGGATGTCTGAGGACAGATGGCTCAGAGCGTACTGTTTTCATTTAATTTCATTTAATCTTTTTTTTTCATCTAATGAGGATTTTCACAACACCTAGAAAACTCATCTTCTGTGTGCAGATTAGATTTTATTGCGAGGAATACATTTTACTACATGCTCACTGTTGGGGGTTGAATATAAATATATTTGAACAGCTGCACATCCAAAAATAAAAAAGCACTTGTTTAATGACATGCCATTCAATTTCACAACAACTTTTTATACAGGGTAACAAAAAGTAACAAATAGGACTCTGAAAAGTGTTCTACCAAGTCCCCTTAATGGTGACTGCACATGAGCGAGCGCGGGTCACAGTGCTTGTACCAAAGTCTATATGAAAAACAGATCATTTTTGGGCTGTGCTCTAGCAACAAATGAACAGCCACATTGCAAATAACCAGTGTTATCTAGGAAGTTACATTTAAGGTGCAAGTCTCACAATGGTGGCTGCAAAAAAACAAGCACATTGTATTTTGTGTTTTCAATTTTGTTTAACCCAAAAAGGGCGGTCTAAACCACTGGTCTGTGCTGTCACTAAAAGGTTTTACCAATGGTATTGCTGTGGATGCAAATGTGCCAAGATCCTGATTTGTTATTTCACGTAGTCCTGCACTAGCGAACCAGTTAAACATGGGAAACAAAAGTGGGGAAAGGTTATCCGGCCACAATCTGATCATGATTTGTGCATTGCGGAAAGTGTCAGTTTGAAGCTTTGGACAGATTCATGTACTGCTGCTGCCACTTTGATCAATTATTTGACAGATGCTAATAGAAGGTCCAAATGTAACGTTGACCTCACTCCCGCCTCACTGTTTAGAGTCTGTCCATAGATCAAACAGATCAATAGATAATGTGTTCAGCCTGACCCAACACTTGAACCTCTAACACCTCAATAACCCAACCAGGATCACAGCTGTTGACATTACAATACACACACTCCAAATTCTCATATAGTGTACTATATGTGAGTTTGTAAATAAACACATTTTCCTCCTGATTTGAGGAAGTAATTATTGTTGATACACCAGCCACCTCCCACATAGATTGGAATTTCCCTCCCTTATTAGTAATGAGTACATTCTCCAGGGTCACGTGTCCGGGATACATGAAGGTTGTGTAAAGGTTCAACACCTGTCTCACGCCGATAATATAAACCTTATAAAAATAATAAACCTTCCTCCAATTTTTCATCATCTGCATCAAAGTGTCTTCCAACCTTTTCATTTTGTATATAGTTCTATCTCTCCAGTAAACTTTTTTTGTATATATAATTCAACATAATCACTTAATTTTTCTTTTTTTTTTTTTGAGCTTGCATAATAACCATGCCTTGAAAACTGTAAGAAAGTACATTTTTTAAATTTAATTTGTCTGCTCTCTTGTCATAAATCAATAGTCTATGTCTGGTGATTAAGCAGGTTGCGAGGAGTCGATAAGGAGCTTAATGATTGCATGATTGAGCTCAGGAATGTACTCTACATGTCAGAATTCCTCAGTTTGTAAAAGCAGACAGTAATTTGCTGAAACCGCGAACACCTCACATCCATAACTACAATATAAAGACTTTACCTTTGATATTATCTCCATTTGTTATACACTTTCAACATTGTTATTTTTGCAGATTCCATAGGAAATGAAAAATACTTGTCTTCAGAAGGAACCACTGCGAGACTATGGAAAAGGAAGACATTTTAGGCCACTCCCAGGGTAAACAAGATGCCTTTTCCACTCGTGTGTATACAGCTGGGCTTGCACCAAAGTGAGGATAGTGTCACTGAATAAATGTTTGTCGAGCTGCATGCACGCAGTCATTTGTATATGACATCTTCAAGACGCCTTAAAACTGGGGCAGCTTTCTGTGTTTGTATGCTGAATTACTCACCGATGATATATGGGGAGATCAGGATTTATATTCCACAATAGCAAAGTTTCTCATTTCCTGGCTGTGAGCATTTTGAGAAGAGTGGAACACAGTGTGAGAGTTTTAAAAACTGCCACTTGCTTGTGTGTAATCTGGAAAACAAGAGAAAGTCATCTGCACTGCTGGAGCCCTGCTCAGTGAGAGCTCTCATCTAAAGACTTCCGAAAACACGCTCACTCAACACGCACACACACGCACACACACACACACACACTTCCCCCTCCCTCTCTCCTCCCTCCTCCTCCTCTCTGTAACCAACATACATACACAGTCTTCTCAGACTGAGTGTGAGCGTCTCACCAGCCTGGATGACTGGAGGAGTTGGGACTGCATAGGCTGCAGTGTTAGGGGAGAGAGTGTGTGTTTGCATGTGTGTGTGTGTGTGTGTCTGTGTGTGTGTGCATATGGGTGTGCATGTGTCTGGGCGGACTCCCGCTGTAATGCTGCCCCATGTGTGACTGCACTGACCGCGACAGCCATCCTGTTCACAGTGGAGACTTTCTCAGCATGCAGATGGTGTGAGCAGTCAGGGGAAAAGTTTATAACAGCTCGTCTGAGCCTCTGCTAACTCAATCCACTCTGCACGCACTGAGTTTGTTCAGGGGAGCAGCAGCAGAAGGAGCTGGAGTACAACTTCAGCCCGTCTCAGCCCAGGATCTCTGTTGATGCTGATTGATTACCTGTCACTGGATTGGATTCAGTAGGTGTGTGCATCACCACACGTCAGAGCTGAAGGATTCAACAAGGCTGTTTATTTGAAGGGTGAGTCTGCTCTTTGAGTTTTATAGTGTGTTTTTGCCTCTGGAGTATTGTTATATATTGGTGATTTTGTGGCAATGTCCCCATTGTTCTTGACATCACTCACTTTGACACGTAATAGGAATGTGAAGATGCTGGAGGTAAATGGTCTGACTGCTCCAATCTTACTGACTGACACTTTAAAATATGTTATTTATATTTTAGCAGGTATCCCTGGAGCTGAACGTTGTATAAAATTGCAGAAGTAACAGCACTATCTCGAGCATAGCAGTGTATGGTAGTTGTTATGACATTTGGTGGTGTTTTGGGAGATCTGGTTAATATTCTGCATGCGTTTGATTTACTTCTGACACATATGAACCCAGACCAGGTTTTGGAATAAGCTTTTCAAACATCACTCACAAAATCTCAAATTTTCTAATGGATTTGAGGTTAATGGTTCATTAAAGTTGACATAGACAAGTCTTTAACTTTATGAAGATTGTCTTCTTTATAGAATAATGATACAATGGGCGTTTGGATTGACTCTCAATAAGCTCTTTACGGTGAAGAAAACAAAATGCACAGTGTCCGGTGCAGTGTTGCCAAATCCTTCCCAATGACAGCAGGTAGTACTAGCGGCAACGGTCGCTAACAGTCGCCAGATGACGGCATTCACTTATTTGCATATTGGCAATGTCATCAAGCATTCATTTGCATAAAGCTTTTAGGGTTGTGTCGAATGCAACGAGGGAAAGTCTGCCTGTGCACGGCACAGGAGGAGAGGGAGAGAACCAAAACTAGTGACACAACTTATCCAGCTGTGTCACGTGCAGTATGCATCACTAAGAATGGAGTAGATATTCACGGGGGGAAATACTGCAAGTGCACAACTTTCACTTATATATACATGACTCAATACTACAATCCTTATCTAACGCATGTTAGCTTCATTATTAGCCTTTAACAGCATAACTGAAACACCAATTTACTGTAAGTAACCACAGCAATGACTGTTGGACTTCTGGAAAGCATCAATTTTCTCGACTTTTCAGGTAGGTTTAAGTCATGTACTTAAAATGATTTGCACATATTGTGCAGTTGCTCCGTTAGACCAGCATTTGTGCAAGGGTTTGCTAATTCTGATCCGAGACATACAGATGGCGAGACCGTTGCATATGCCATCCAAAACACTGACCCCCTGTCTGGCTGTCGGCTGTCCAAACAGATGCGAAAGCTCAATTATGTTTGGATTAATGTGCTAGTTGTGCTGCATGTACGAGGATGTCGCTTAATGCAACCTCACAGAACACACGCCATGGAAGAAGGAGGCAGAGAAGAAGAATGAGAAAATGTATATATTTTAAAATAAGAATGAAAGGACGAGAAAGAAAGGACAAGGTTGGTAAGTGTTGATAAAATGTGTTATGGCAGGGAGGACAGAAAAGACAACTTGTCTCCCCCACCTGGTGTGTTAATGGAAAAGGAAACAAACAAGGCATGAACTGAGGTAGAAGGAGGGAAGATATGATGACCCCTGTGTGCCAGGAATGTCTGCAGTGCACAAGCTGTGCTGCTGGAAAGCCCAGGGATCAGGTTCCCCGTGTCAGCTGCTGCACCCGACTGTTCCCATCTAACTCTGTGATATCTGCTTATTGAGAGAGAGGAAGGGATGTACACGAGGAAGACTAAAACTGCCGCAAAACTGGAGTTGAGATCAAATTCTTATAGGAATGGTTTGACATTTTGGCTTTGAGTAAGATGAGAATTATTGATGAAAATGGTATCAATCTTGTTATCTAACCAGAGTGAATAAGTGTGAAAATGTCAAACTACGAAGAAAAAAAAAAATGCTAGTTCACCCAGAGAATCTATAGCAAGGTGACATTTATGGAGGTTAAAATGCTGAGTCAGCAAACTGCAATAGCAAGCAACATCTCTGGGGAAAATAACTATAATCACAGGTGTGATTTTCAGTTCGCCTTCTAACTTTGTGACCGGAGAGTCTTGTTACTTCCCCCAAGGAGGTTATGTTTTCGGTTCGTATGTTTGTCAGCTGGATTACAGAAAAACTACTTGCCCGATTTTCATGAAACTTGGGCCAAGAAAGAATTATATTTTGGAGCGGAATCCACATAACGGGGCGGATTCACATATTATTTTTCACTTTCATTAACATTGCGAGATAGGTCTGCATGCTTTTAGTATCTTATTTTGTCTGGAAAATATCCCCCTGTATTCATATTGCTGCATTACAAAGGATAGCCACATCAACATCACTCAGTTATGGCAGTGTGTCAAACACATGTAGAATGAGTCAGTGGTCAATATGAAGTCTTCACCCTTGTTTTTTTTCCCAGGGCTGCTGCTCAGTTTCCCAGACATACTGTGACACATGGCGTGGAGGAAAATGGAGAGGGAGGGGGGCGTAGATCCCTAGTGATGGGGTAGCGACTGTATCATACCAAAAGGGCTGCATTGTAGACTGTGAAGGGGGCCACATATGGCGTCTAAATCGGTGTGTAGACAAAATAGACACTGACTCATCACATTGATTCATACAGGAAAGCCAGGGAGTTTATTTGCCGTTTCAGCAGCGGGAGCAAAAAGAAAATGTATCTCCAAGAACCAATCCTTCTTTGTTTCTGATACATTATATCGCCCACCCCAACCACCATTCCTCTCATCCTGCTTTCATCCATCCACCTCTTTGTGACTTACAGTAGGTTGTGTGGGTAGAGACGGCTCGGGGACTACCCCATGATGAAGGATAGCTTCTCAGATTGTGACCTCACCCCTTCAGCATTAAATCATGATGGACCTGCGTGTGTTGGATAGAGCAATGTATCAGGTTTTGTTTTTTTTCCCCGTGTTTGACTACTTCCATCTCTGACCGCTCTGAAGCCCTTCCTCTTTCACATCCTTTCCAACTATTAGCACACCAACAGCACAGCGAGAAACATGCCCCCCTCTTACCTCTGTGACTTTTCAGCAGGAGTCTAACAGAAACAGACCGCTCTCGAGGCAGCAGCTTTGGTAGCAGAGGGTTATATTTGTCTTTAACACATGTGGGTCATGGAGGCCCTACTGTGCAGACTTTAAGGGGGAAGGTTGCTTGGAGATATTTAAAGGGTTGACAGCATTGACTGGCAATTAGAAGTTCATGTTTCCTCTGTTGCATGTTTTTCTGCTGTTTGAAGGGTACTGTGCACATACACAAATAAATGAAAAATTCATCCATTCTATTAGGTGAACATGGTTTGTCAAATGTATTGGCTTTGATCTGAAATAGCCTGGGAGAGATAGTTGATAATGAAACACAGACAGTTTATGTCAAAGCCAGGTGGATTCAATCAGCTGTCAAACACACTGACTTGCATATGCAAGGAAGTTGGCACAGCCATAGTCCACCAATCACATCTTATTGGCAACTTTGTTGTGGTGTATTGGAGGAAAGAGACATCAAGTGATGAAGTTGATTTTTCAAAAGCCGACAGACAAACATACGTCGTCAGAAGAGATTTAATCAGACTTGATTACACTAAATGGTATCAGTGTTTTGACCCTCTATTGTGACTCTTCTGGTTAATGCACTATTGACCTTTACATCATCCAAGGACAGTTGGCACATGCTTGGCAAGCACTTGGGCCAATGTGGAGTACAGCAGCTGCTGAAAATGCAAAAACTGGAGACTGGAGACAGACAGTAATGGCAGTGTCTGCCACGCGTTAACATGACATGAATAAATTGTCTGCTATTCATCAGTGAATCATTAAGGTTTATTATCATTACTCGCATCATGTGGTCATTGATAACCTTTAATATGAACACATAACATAATGCATGCAACTTCTATGAGTTTTCATCAACAAAAAATGTAATTTATTGAAAGTCCTTGCTAACGGTATGCTTAATCCCTCCCCATGAACAGCTATTGTCCAATCATAAAATCTACACTGCAAGACAAGAAAAATGCTGGTTTTTTTATGTCTTTAATATGGATCATCAACTTGTGATGATGCTCAACTGCTATTAACCCGAAGTCAGTTTTCAACCAACTCATGGAGCGAATGTTAGCCTAATTAGCTAGATAGCTACAGCTAATAAAGAAATCTGCCATTTCAGCGAAAGAATCGTCTGAACGGACACATTGTTCCCAAGATAACTAAAACTTTGGAACATGTCTGTAAAGTGCATTTAGCACTTTCATGTTTACCATATTGGCCTGTGATGCTTTATAGCAACCACAGGATGGGAAAGGCAGCAGATCCAAATTTGTTGAGTGCACTTTTTTCTCAGCGGAGTGCTCCCTTGTGGCTGTTGTGACCGGCCACTTCCTGTGGTCCCAGAAGATTTCCTGCCACTGTCCCTACCCGACACCAACAATTTTGACAGTTTGGGCAACAGTCTGTAAAGTTCCAATTACGGGAATTGAATTCTCTTCTTTTTGTAGCCCAACATGTATTATTTAGGTAACTGTATTTTTACTCCCCCAAAAAAATCTTCTCTAGGGTTAGACTTTAATTTCACAAAGGATGAGCCAGACTCAATATCCTTTCCTCCAAAGCAGCTCAATTCAAACAAAGCCATGTCAAACAGCAGTTCGGGCTTTCTCTTGGCTTCAGTACTTTCCCATATGGGGAACAAACACTCTGTGCAAGCACTGACAACTAGAAACCTCCTGATGCTGTGAGACGAGTCCTGTATGGACAAGACGGTCTGCAGTATTGCATTTCAGCGATTTCACAATCTCATCAAACTATGAGTATAATGTGATTAATGATGTAGCCAACATATGGTGCTTCTGACATCATTTAGACACGAGGAAAATACTTCACTGATGTGTGAGCATGCTGAGTTATCTTTAACTGTTTATCATGCGACAGCACTCGACAAAACACAGAACCCCCTTTTTTTTTTAATCATGTATAGGTTCATCATCACTTTACGTCAGATGGTCGTGTCCCAGGAAACAATTAAAAATGATTCATTGCACAATTCATTGCCTTTTTGGCTGATCTGAACAGCTTTCATCGCTAAAGACACGTCCAGTAGCTCGATTTTATGATTTCACCGACAGACACATATTTTCAAACCAACAACAAGGCGTCCCCGATCCTGAGATGGCCTTGCTCAGCATCCATTCGACTGATGGACACAGACAGACAGAGAATACTAAAAAGCTGTGCAGAAATGGAGACAAAGACTAATGGTGTTTTGAAAGATTTGTACCCCTCATAGAAAAGTGCGTCCATCCATTTCTTCTTTTGCTTGTGGAATGTATTCATTTTTACTCGACTGCCACAGAGCCACAAATGTATTGCATCCCGCTAAGAAATTACAGTGCATGCCACAAAACCTTAGGGGGCTGATTCGTGACTATCTTTGTGTTTTCCTTTCGAGTGTGTAAGTGGTATGTGTAAGTGCGTTTGTGTGTGTTTGGCTGTCTGTGCTGTGTACTGAGCTGTTGTTTTTTCTTTTATAGTGAAGGTCAGGGTGTCTCTTCCCACTGACTTCTTATGGTCAAAGTGCTCAGGCATGCTGTGAGAAAATTCTGGGATATTCTTAAACTCAAGAGACAGACTCGAGTGTTAAAAGACAAGAGCAGATGGTAACGTAGAGCGCTTGCCGCTTTGGAAATTAAATTCTCCATCATTCTGACACATTCATTATTCTAGAAATCAGACTTGATGTCATTACCAAACTTAAAGAAGATAATTGGGCTTCATATCATGTTCACTTTTTCTGTGTAGTATGTAAAGTTTCATCCTAACGTTAGTTTTCTTCCAGCAATGGCAATAGATTGCACCTTAAATTTTTTTTTTAAATGTTTCTTTGTTTTAGGTGTTCCTTTTTTAACCTTGTCCTTTTGATGGGGAAATATTATGTATGTAGTCCTACTGCTTATTTTGGAGTCTGAGGCTCAAGGGGCAGACAATACTGCCACACACAAAGATACAGTACAGACACACAGCTGCACACACAGGTGTTATACAGGGACACAGAATGCACCTCTGGGAGGCTGTTTTCAATGTGCTGAATGGAGAAAAACAGTCAGGTTGACTGATGTGCTCTTGCAGAGACTTTGCAATTGCATCATGGATGCGCTCACAACCAAATACAGCATCATGCGGAGGTTCACTGGAGAAGTGTCTGCAAAATCAATGGCTACATATAAGTCCAGGTTTGAAAACTACCTTGCCTTCAGCTGCTGGTGGGTTGTTGCTTCACAAAAAGCAGGTCTGTTAACTTAAAGAAATGCATTTGCTTTGCGAGCTAGCTCATTGGCTTTGTTGAGCGCACGGTGTTACTGTGACTTATTTTGCAAACATATGCGCTAGCTTCTGTGCAATAAAATGTATTTATAAGCAGACTGTGATAGTTGTGCTGGCTGCCAAACTGTATAGTAAGCAAAACGTCAGACAAGTGAGTCAGTGAGAAAGAGATCAGTTCTCTCTTTTGGATCTTATCTGAGTCAACAAGCAGCAGTGGCTGAGAATCCACAACTGTTAATTCTGTATTTCAGTATTTCTTTCATGATTTGGCAGCTTAATCTAGAAAGCAAAACAATACCTAGCCTTCTTGCAATCCATATTACTAGTATTCATATGCAAAATGATTTAATAAACAATTGATATTGCTTTTCAGGCTGGTTCATTTGATCACCAGACTTCAGGCTAAAAACGGTTATAATTGTTATCTTGTAACCTCATGGTGGCGCTAGAAGAAAAGTCAGGGGATCTCTAGTCATTATGATTTATCTTCTGAATATCTTAATGAAATTTAGTGCCGAGCTAATTGTTGTTGAAACATCTCAGCCTGGAACAAAGTGGTGGACCGACCGACCCACACCACTTGCGTGGCTAAAAGACCAATACTGAAATTTAAAAGGTACTATATGTCTTCTCCTGTTTGTCATCTTCTAATGCTCGCTTGAAAGCAGTTGCTTATTCCACCATATTGTTAATAAAATATAGGATTCATTACTTTATGGCGGTTGATTGTCCCCATGATTCTGTTAGATAGGTCTGCTTGAACCCACAAACTAGTTTTTAGCAGTAACATAAAAATGTAAAAGTATTTCTAAACGGTTACAATTCATCATGCTGTTCCTGCGTGGGCCAAAGAAACCGCTAACCTTTCTTCTAATCTTTCTCCATTTGTCTGTTGATTTATAGATTTAGAAATGATTATGCCTTCTATCTCTGTGAGGCAATTTATTACCTCCAGACTAGACCACAGTGTAAAGTAAATTTTAAATAGTGTTTCTACTCTCAGCTAGCTCCAAGTTATTGACATTAAGAAACCCCTAAGTTATTTACCATTTCACTCCGTAGCAGCACAGGCCAGTCCCAGCAGGGCTGTTAACTAGGCCCTGTGCAGGAGGCATGAAGTTGTAAAGAGGCTGTGGCACCAGACTGGCAACACAGCAGGTGACTCCATCAACAGATGGTGTACCAACCCTAGATTGTCATTCATGCTGTGTGTGTGTGTGTGCGTGTGCGTGTGTGTGTGCTTACAGATTGTTTAAATTAAGAGAATCAAGTGTATAGAAATCAGCAGGGATATTACTGTTAACTGTTCCCACAAAATGAAACATTTTCTGTAGCTCAGGTGATAGCTTTCACCGCTGTTGAAATTAGAGCCCTGTCCACTTTTGTCCCTCACATAAATCAAGCATGAAAGTTGAGCAAAGATGAAGTAGAGACGGACAAAATCTAATGAGTAGGCTACGGCCTCCATAATGCAAGAGGAGTAAAAACTGGTATTTTCTAAGAGGAGAGTAGTGAGCGTGTTCGTGCATGCACATGCATACAGGACACGCTTACTTGGACTGCGTGCATGGTACCAGAGACATTTTTGAAATCACAACAGCAGTTCTGCTGCACTTGTTCCACTGCTGCCTGGAACACTGCTGGGCTGCATCTGGTGCTCATCTGGACCTGCGGGCTGTTTGGACTTCCACCAAACCAAGCTCAGCCAGAGCCATTGACAACATGGCTATGCTTAAAGCTGACAGCAGCAATCTGTAGCAGTAGTAGTATATGTTGCTGAATGATGCTATGCGTATGGAAACAATAAGTGTAGGATGATTTATTGCACGGCTGGTGTTGTTTATGAGTGCACTAATGTATGTACTATATGTATTGAAGTGTGTGAAGGTTTTAGGTCCAGTCAAAGGATATTTGTCCCATTTGCCTGCATGAGTATGTAACCGTATAAAAAGGAAGCAGGAGGGCCTAGTTGTTAAAAGCAGCGGTCCACAACCTTTTTGCACCACGGACCGGTTTCAAGCAAGACAACTTTTGTACGGACCGGGGGGGCAGGCATAACAAAACACACAATAAAGTGCAAAACATATAATTTAATTATTACATATATAATGTAAATGTAATTATTCCATTTTATATTATGCACTTTATTATTACTTATTATTATTAATAATAATTAATTAATAATAATTAATTATTATTAATTATTATTATTACTATTATTATTACATTGTAATATATATAATATAATACATAAAAATGTTTACAATAAATATTCCCTTTTTTATTCTTTCTGTGCGGCTCGGTACCAAATGATCCACGGTACTGGTCCGCGGCCCGGTGGTTGGGGACCCCTGGTTAAAAGGACCATTTTCTTCAGAGGGTCAAGCTTAACCTGCCATGTTCATTAAAAGTGCTTTTGAGTCCACGTCTCTGCAGAAAACAGAAAAATAACAACAACAACAACGAAAAATACAGCACATGGGAGAACTTAGCATTTCAGGCTTTCTGCCATAAATCTCCTTTAGGCAACAAACATTTAATGCATAAATTAGCCAACGAAAACAAAACCAAGTGACGCCTCCTGTTTTGCATCTAATAAACAATCTTAGTGACTTCCTACCTGAGTCCGGCCAGTGCGCAGCTGCAGTCCGACTGTATTATAAGGGAGCACGCGCGCCGTGGACTTCCTGGGAGGCGGGCGGTCTGCAGGCGTGTTTACGTGGTGGAGGTTTATAAACGATGGGTCAACTATGAATGACGGACTTTTTTGGCTCGTTCCCAGGAGTTGGAAAGCTAACCGGAAGTAGGATGGCCTGGTGAGCAGATGCACGCACGAGGCGACATTTTATTTTGAAGTTGAGTTAGAACTTTTTATTTTTTTTAATTTTTTTTTTTTACAGCAGACATTTTGACATTTTGACAGAAAGCACAGGTGAAACTAATTAGCTCGGTTACATGTAAGCCCCTGTAAGCAAAGCTAGTGTGTGTGCATGCACAATACCAGGTGTAATTAATGATATTAGTAACACCTGTGTTATCCTAGTCAAAATGTCTGCTGTGGAAAAGGCCTTTTCCTTTAGTGTGTGTGTGTGTGTGTGTGTGTGTGTGTGTGTGTGTGTGTGTGTGTCCTGCACACTTAAAAGGTGAAGACTGCCACAAATAACCTCAGATTTGCAGGTATTTGGTCATAAATCCAAGTGCTGGACAAATTGAGATTCTAACCCGATGATGATGATGGTGTAGATGAACAGTCAGAGGATCACCAAAGTTATTCCAATATATCTTGTCAGGGACAGTAAAGGACAAGCCGTCTAAAGGTGGTTGATATACTTCAGTCCAGGCCAAAGTGGTGGACCAACTGACCGGCCGACATAACCATCCATAGAGCCGTGCAGCAAGCATGGCTTAAAATAAGTTATTTATAAAAAAATCTTTAATAACCATCACAATGTGGTTGTAGTTGTTTAAACATAACTATACACTTACCTTACAGGACAGACTCCAGATAAGATTTTATCACTTGAATAATAAGGGTGCTGTCGTATAAAAGTGTCAAAACAGTAAAAAAAAAAAAAAATTGAGGGCTCAAAGAAACTGAGACAGAATGTTCTACAGACGCGAGAGACTGGGAGGCCAACATGTGTAGGTGGGTGACACAGTAAATGGATAAAAGAGATTAAAGGTTTGGCCTGTGCTCTTTTTATCTGGTTCATGAATTCCTCCTCCCACACTTCCCCTTCTGCCCTCGTCTCCTTGCTCTCACTCAACACTCAACACTCTGTCTGACTCAAGTTCCATAACCGAAAACAAAAACACACACAAATGTTTAAAGTGTTAGTCGTTTTGAGGTTTTGAGAAAGACTGGTGACGCGTTGTGTTCAAATGGAAAATGACATTTGGAAAACTTAACTCGGGATAATCCACGGACTCTACTGGAAATGAAATGTTTTTTATTTAATGAACTGAATGTGTAGTTTAAATGAACGGACTTGTTGCTGCCACATTTGTGTTCGACTGTGGTGACTCCAATTATTACACTCTCCCTATCATGCAAGTACATTCGTCTTTTGGTTTAAATCTTTCTGAATATTGGGAGTTTAAGCTTTTGAATAACTGGACTTTATTATTTCTGTTCTAAAATACCCATACTGAATTTCAAAAGGGAGCATTTATGAATTTTTGCAGCATCTGTTTGCAATATGTTGCAGAATGTCTTTGTTTAACCTGTCTTCACCTTTTGCCTACTTGGAACGGACAACTTCTGCAAATCTCAACAAATCTAACCTCTTTGTTTTTTTTTGCCTTTTTGCAGATTAGAGTTGCTGAAATGGACGACCAGTCCCACAGCAGTCCCCAGCGCAGTGGAGGTCAGGCCAGCACAGAGATCCAGAGGCAGGGACGGCCCAGTGTCATCAGGTGTGGGTGGCTCAGGAAGCAAGGAGGTTTTGTCAAGACTTGGCACAGTCGCTGGTTTGTACTCCGAGGGGACCAGCTCCACTATTACAAAGACGAGGAGGAGACCAAGGCACTGGTGAGGCTGGCAACACACTGAAAGACTACACACAACTGATTTTTTAAATAATGGCATTAAAACAACAAATTTCATGGAGTTCTGCGTCTCTTGGTGACAAAAATGATTCGATGCCAAGTCCTTTTAATCTTGCTGGAACTTGTATTAGTACAATGAATATTCCCAATAATCCTTTGTGCATTATCAAATACCAGAACTAAGCAATTGGAATTACACAATAACATTTGCGTTTGGGTTGCTATAAAACTATGCACTGTTCTCGGCTAAATCAACAAACTAATGTAATCTCTTCTGAGCTAATCAAGCTTGCAAATTGATGTGATTCCAGCAGTCAACTCACTTGTTATCCTAGAAAACATGACGAACTTGAAGACATTGAGTATAAACAGCCGATCATATCAGGGAGGTGCATGCTACAAGTTGAAATATTTTGTAATTATTTAGTTCCCATGCGTTGTGACACCTGCGGCACCTGTTCTGCGTTGTTATGTAAGCGATGTCAAAATATGTCGCCAATATTATTAGGTAGCTAGTTACGGTAAACATTCTCTGAAAGTTGTCTTCTCTGAACAGACGTTGCTCGGGAAAGGTTAAAAATGCTGCATCCTAAAACATTAGGAAAAGTAATAATTTACTGACTTTTGTCACGGTCAGCCATGGTTTTTGTTTACGTTTGTCGTCGAGCACCTGGAAAGTTTGTATGTTGGATATTAGGAATTTCAACTGGGAATTTCTGGCCTCAAAGCAGCACAAGTCGGATTAATTGATTTGGAACAAGTTGAGCATTCTTGCTCATTGGCACACAGGAGGGAATGAGTCACATCTGGACACACAGCTCTTTGTTCAGTTCAGGAGTGAAAGTGAATAAATGTGTTTTAATGTTAATTAGCTTAACATTTATTAAAAGTCAGGAAGTCCTATAATTAGGCCAAAGTTATTATTACAACCATTGATACCTCGGACATGGCCAGACATCAGTTTGAAAATATCAAACTTAACACATTTCAGAATCTGAATTCTCGACACGCCACAAGATCGCCATCTGTGTGAGCCTCGATCACAACTCAGCCTCAGACTGTAGATCCCATTACAGATGGTCGGGACTCCCACATGTGCTTTTATAGCAAGTAAAGTAATCCTCTACTTTGTCCCCAGCCAAAGTCACCCCCTCCAAATACAGATAGTCTCTATCCTGGATTCAATGAGCTCAAAACACAATGAGAAATGCAGCTTTTTTTTTTTTTTTTAGGTAAAGATAAAGGGGATTGTTGCAAGTCCAATGTGGCAAAAAACTCAAATATAGTGTTGTCTTGCGAAGCCAGATATATTTTTACATATTGTGGACATTTAAGTTCCTAACTAATTAATATGAAACTGGAACGATAAAAATAAAAACTATTGTGCATAGTGGCAGTATTTGCTTACAAATAGTAACAATGTTTATTTAAAGGTAAATAATACAGAGCTTGAAGGATTTATATTCAAAGCACGTGCCAAAGCCCAGAATTCATAGTGGTTCATATGCGATGGTTGGCTACTGTCCCACTTTCCTGACAGGACCACCTGTGTATCTGAAGCTTCAGTTCCTGTAATAATGTCATAATTATAATAACTCTTACTGGTTTTAAAAAGAATATGTGATCCATTTTGTGTAAATGTTTTGCCCAACACATGGAATGAATAATGTAACAAATTCAGTTGGTCTCAAACATTCAAAGTGACATGTCTCTGAAACAGTGGACACCTGGGGTCTACAGAGCAGATGCATCTCGCAGCCAAGTGAGATAACCCAACCGCCTCCGCTTCAAACGAGTTGTTTTGACTGTTCGAGCCAACACACAAAGCTTTACTGAAAGAAGAGGAGACAATGAGTGATGCAGACAATAAGGCCCATCTCTAACGTTACTGTAGCCGGGCAGTCGCTCTCACTGAGCATGTGTAGACTGAAGAAAGAAGCAGACAGACAGACTTTTGATTCTCATTACAAAGACAAATCACAGACATGTGGAAGTGAAGGGATAAATGATTAATTTCACAAGGTTGGTTCAATAAGGCACTGCATGTTTTATTCTTTATTTTTACAAAATGTCTTTGAAGTTGATCAGACAACTGGGATGCAGAGAAATTAGAATCTGTTGTCATTGATTTGTTACTTCTGTTTTAAAGCTGCTCACGGATCAGTTTGCTGGGATTGAGTGTCAGGGAGCCAGAGACGACTGAATACAGAATGCAAGTGATATTAAAGGAGTAGTTTGACATTTTGGGAAATACGTTTTTTCGCTCTCTTGCCAAGAGTTGGATGAGAAGGTCGATACAAGTTTCATATTTGTCAATTAAAGATAAAGCTACAGCCAGGAGAAGATTACTAGCTTATGTTAGCAGAACCACTGGCAGCAGGGGGAAATAGCTTCTGGATGTACTGGTGTTTTCTTGTTGTTGTTTTTTTATCTTCGAGCAGCGCCAGGCTAGCTGTTTTCACCAGTTCAAGTCTTTATGCTAAGCTAAGGGCTGACAGCCGATTGAGATTGGTCAGTATGCAAATTCACAGATCTCTCTTTTTATTAACCAGCAGTTATTTCCTGATTTGTCCCTTGCTCATTCTCTGGTAACTGCTCTGTTATTTCGTGTGGAGTGTTACCCTTTTGCGATCCAGCTGTTTCAGACCAGAAGCTCTGTTCTTTGTCTGCACAAAAAAATACACAAAGGACCACAAACATTTCTAATAACCCAAACAATATTCTCTTTTTCCAGAGGAAACGTGAATACTTGAGTACAATTGAAATCTTCATTCTGCTCCTCTACCCACACATCTTTGTCTGGCTGATTTCCCAGCAAGCTTAGCTCAGCCAGACTCAAGCTGCAGCAGCAGAAGTCTCTAAAGGTTAAAGCTCCAGACCTAAAGGTGGGCCACTGGCCAGATACAGGGAAAGGAGATACTATTCACTGCTATTTCTGGGTTTTTAAAACAGAGGCACCAGCAACAGTTTTGATTTTGTCTTGGACCTGTGAATATCCTGAAGGAATTATGTAAATGCTGTGAAGCAGTTCCTTATAGTAATTTACAGACAATGACAGGAAATAATTTGTTTCCTTTTGAAATATTCTCGCCATCTATATTTATCTACCCAGAAATATTATTCATTAATGTCCCTACCACTTCAGCTACTCTTCGATGTTTTGTCTATTCTTTCCTATTTCTGAAACAAAGCCAACATAAATTTCAGACACCTAGAACTGCTACTTTTGGCAGAGAATGGGAAATTTCAATAAAACTAGGTCAGGCACAAAGCAGTGCTTTCTAAGTCCTTAAATCTTTGTGACCTCCAAAGCAGCGCTGCATGGCACAAAAACAACCCAAACAAGACACAGTACCCAACAGAATACAAGATAACTAGTCTGGAGTTTCCGACGCCCCGAAAGAAAGGACACATGCAAGGCAAAGAAGAGAGGGAGAGAGATGAAGTTGTTCCTAGTCTCTTAACACTGACATTCAAGAGGACCAAGATACATCTCTTAACTTTAAGCTTGTGCAGTGAAGTTAAATCTCCCTGTCCAAAACCACAAAAACTAATGGGTGTGAAGCCATATTTAGATCAGCTATTAATTAATTCTCTCATGTGCTGTGAAGTCTTCATTTGTTACCTGTCACATTAGACTAATTGCTGCTTCCTCAGTGGGAGAAGGAACATCTGCTCCCCTCTGTTGCCTATGGAAACGGACGCCAACAAATCTCGGACTGATTAGACATGAACAGTCGTGTATTTAAACACAAAGGCCACATTTCCTGATCACAACCTCTTTTGCTCTTGTGGCACTTCAAATTGGTTCCTTTTTGTTTTACCCTGTCCACAATCTTTCCTTAATCCTAACCAAGTAGTTTTAGTTGCCTAAACGTAACCAACCCTTTAAAATGTAAAAACAGAATTTATTTATTTTTGGCCACTTGGGGGCAGCAGAAACGAGTTGTAAACACAGCACTGAAATGCATTGAGCTTTTAAATTGTTTCAGCAAACTTTGTTAGCATGCGGTTGTCTATTTACACATCCAGCAGGTGTGGAGAAACATTCATTTGGAGCTGTGTGTTTCTAAAAATACATATATTTTTTATTATATATATTTTTTAATCACTGCACACCTGACTGGTGCGTCAGAGGAAGGTGCAATCTTAAACAATGAGAACAACCCCGCACTTTGTCTCGCTTACTACTGAAATATTTATTTTATTAGCTGGAGGTCGGACAAACCGAACTTTGTAACCAAATGAATATTTCAGCTGTAAGCGAGTTGTGTTTCTGATCACCTGGCTATTGTCCAAGTCCATTTCCGTTTAGATAGTGTTTGGTTGCTACCAACTTCTGAGGGAAACTTCTCTTTCGCTGCCAAATGCTCCGTTCTGTTCACTAGCTAGTTGCCAACTGTGTCTGTCTGCCGATTGGTGCTGGGAAGGTAGCCTGCAGTAGGTTTGTATTGCTATTTTGTGGAAAACTGCTTCCTGCTGCTTTTGAAAACAATCCTATGAGAGCAGTTAGAAGTAAACTGAAATGATGCTGAAAGAAGCAATAAGTCTGTGTAGAGCTGAGGGGACCTGTTGAGTCAGGTGATAAGTCTGTAGGCTCGTCACTACTGGCGGCATCTTTCACAATAACATTGTCGTTTGAATGTTTACTTTATTTAAATAAAAAAATAAATACTGATTTTATAGCTGCTTTAACCTTAGTGGCAGATCAGAAAATGCTGACGTGAATGGTTTTTGTAATGGTCATATGAAAACTTTCCAGTCACAAGGATTCAATTAAACCAATTTACAGTGGTAGTATTTGTTTCACGACTGCTGTATTGGGTTGCAGGTGTTCGTGAGGTTGTTGTGTCCACCTTTTGTGCGTTTTGTATGTGCAATAATACACATAGTAAACATTCTGTTACAAACGGGTCCGAAGAAAATAAAGGTAGCATTACAAGTACAACTTCATACAGATGTAGGATGAGATTTGGTTTCAAATGCTGCTGCTCTGAGGAATTTCTGATGTTTGTAGAAAACAACATTATAAGAGAGCTGATTATTATTATTATTATTATTATTATTATTATTATTATTATTATTATTATTGTCAAAACAGGGGACCATGTTGTGCCCCATACAGTTGGGCCAAAACTCTCTGAGCAACTCGTGGAATCTAAAGAATGGGAGTCAGATGGAGGTGAAGGGTCACTGAAAAGCATGCGTAGGGTACGGCACGTGTGGGCTTAGCGTCAACATGCCATCTGCCTGCCCTTACTCACCCATAGAGATGTATGCACGCACAAGCATGAATGTACTCGCTCACATTCTCACACACAGTCACACAAACGCATACACTGAGATTTCATCTGGCTGAGCTATTAACAAAGACAGTATTCATTCAGCGGGTGAAATGGTATGATTATTGTAATTTAAACCACTTAGCATTGTATCTTTATTCCAGGGATGTAAACGAGATAACATTATGAATGAATGAGAGAATTGTGAATGAATATATTGAACCAATTTTATTTTATTATAATATATTTAGAAATGCAATACCTATTAAAATGAGATTAGGCTATTACGATTCTAGCCGCAGCAAATCTTACGAGTTAGTCGATTTTAATATTCATAGCACAAGGGTGGCGTGTCTGAACTCAGACAAAATTATCTAAAGAAAATGAGTTTAATGAGAAATTGCATTAAATCAATAATGCAACAGTGCAATAATGCACTGAAAATACTTTGTTTTCCATGCTTGAGCTGGAAACTGTTTGACCTTGGCATTTAACGGGAGTAAATAAAATGCCTCTGCAGTTCTGTAATTATTCATACTGGAATACTGTGAAACATTAACACTGTACCATTTGTCTGAACTTCACTGCTGCAGTGACTCTGTAGGCACTTTTGACACAGACGATGATTACACTTGTTGTGAATTTTACACTACCCTCTGATCATAGCAGAATATATACTTAGGTGTACTTGTACGGCGTGAAGGTTGCAGTGAGTCTCGTCACATTCAGGCGTGATCTGACTTGAATGTCAGAGGAATGTGGACATTATCCAAACGCCCTCTTATGTACGTCATTAAACGTACGACTGTCACAGACTTTACATTTAAGTGTTACATTAAGTCTCCGTCACAAAAGTCAGCATGAGTGACATACTAAAAGCCAAATACGGCGTCTTCTTGTATTCCTGACGGTATTACTCTGGTTAGACAATAATATTTAGACAGAAGCATGTTCTTCAGCAGGTTTAATACATTAGAGCAAGACATTGTTTTATAAACTGCTGTCAGTATTCCAAGTATGCCCAGCAAACACAGAGACTATCCCCTGTATGGTGACTGCATGTCTAATAAGATCTATATTGATGGAAAAGTCAATTGTATGTGAGCATTGTCCTGCAGAATAGAATTGTATAGTGTGGTCTGTAGTTTTGCAAATTTAACTGTGCAAGTTTAAGTGGCTATAATTAATATTTTTATATATTAACAACAAATAAATGGCAACTTTCATGCGAAAGGGGACCCGACTTGGCATCTTTCAGCTCATTATTTTGACTTTCTCGCCTGGAATTCTGCTGTGTTTTTGTTCTACCAACCACATCATTTTAAACGGGCAGCTGTTTTCGAGAAGAAATAGCTCATACTTTTTGACGTCAGTTCTTAATAACCTTCTGTAGTGATATTGATAAATGTTTTTAGCTGAGGTTACAAATCTTCTAATTCCTATCCTTGCCAGATTACAAATTAATTGTAGCAAATGTAGACAAGCTAACAGACATTTTGAGGTACTGTTATGCAAACTATGCTTCTTATTTTGTGTGGCAGCTCTCTGCTCAGTCAGCAACATGACCTGTCAGACAAAAATGTGTATCAGCAGTATCAGTTCACGCCATATAATCCATGCCACTGTGTCCTCTCAGACGCCCTGAAGGGAGAGCCAACAGTAGAATCGGGTATCAGAAATGCACAAAAGATATGTTCTAGTTCTGTAGTCTATAAATGTAGTTAATCTTCATTTCTGTTTTGTGAAGTTTGCTGTGAAGAAACTGAACAATAAATCAAAGCCATGCTTGAGGTTAGCATAGCCTGTATCAGTAAGGTACTTCACATCATAAGCGTTAGGGGAGAGCTTAATGAGTAGCAGGAAGGAAAGAGTTTAAATTACCACTAAGGACACATCAAGGTTGAGCACATGTGCCATGGACATATCAATACACACTATATGCACAAATCCAGACAACAAATACAAAGCATACGCACAATACACAAATGTCAACTAAATCCAAAGATGTTTTGAAGGTAACCTAACATGCTACTTTGCTTTATTGCAGTACACTGCTTATCATAATAATGCAGAAGTACATGTGACATGTTTTCTAAAATTTGAAAACATTTTAAGGGGAAGTGGGTAATGTAAGGACACTGGTATGGCAGTACTGTGGGCTCTCTACTGATGCATAGTGTAGTCAAATAATACAGCTTCTTTCTGGGTTCTCCTCTCAAAATAAAACTAAACTTTACACACACTATATCATAATCTTGTAGGTAGTCTGTCATGAAATTTGCTTTCGTACATCCCACACACCTTGTTTCAATCTGTCATTTCCTTTGGTACAGCCAAACTAAATGTGACCATATTATCACTTCAGAAATTATACTTTATTCCAGGCTACTTTTCTACGTCATGGGGATGTTTATCATCTAAGACTCCAGGCAGTCTCCTTTTGAGATGTCACACAAACAGTATGGGGCACAACTACAGTGGAGGAATAGTTGATGAGCAGGAATATGTTCTCTCTGTTCTGCGGTTGGTGCAGCTGTGCTCTAGTTTTGGAGGTGGCACTCTACTGTAACCGAGAGTCCAGCTGAACTAGCTGCAAACTCATTTAACTAGGAAATAGTTGATGCACAGGAACTTTTGCAAGGCAAAGTAGTGATGCCTCCTGCAGCTGTGCTCCACTTTTAAAGGTGTAGATGTACTGGAACTGGTAATTCAGCTTAATAAACTATAAACTAAAATCATAGGAAACATGTGAAACTCGTATCTTAAATTTAGGGTACATGTTGTGATACTTGTCCATATAAGTATATGTGACCCACAAGGTCAAAAAACAATAAGAAAAAAATTAATTGGCAACGATTTGTAATTGGAAACTACAAGATATTTACATTCTTGAACCATTTTATACTTCTTCTCAAGGTTTTACATTTTACCAGAGGACTGTATTATGCCCTTCAATCTTCATTTTATCTTTATAAGATTTTACAGTAATTGCGTTGGCATTTTATTCTCTTTTAAAAGAAAAAAAACCTTTTCCTATCTTTTATGTTTCTGTAGATTTCATGATTTGAGAAAGCTCAGACTGACGTTTTTTTGGCAGAGGATATTTAATGAAACTTTATATATGGGAGTTCTTCTTCTTGGATGAAGATGAAAGGTCTCTGCATCAGGCAGCAGTGACAGGTATTCCTGCAAGTACGTGACGGGACACCGTGTGTTTTCCAGCTGCTTGCACATAAATCACTGTAGGCTTTCTTTTTTTATCTTGGGGATCTTGTAGTTTTTGATGATTTTGCTGTGTGATTCAAAGAAGCCGACCATTATTGTCTTTGTTGTCTGCCTTTTATTGCTCTCTGTGGCTGATTTAGTTGCACATTAGTTATTTGTATTTAGTGCCAGAGATTGTCTGGTCTGCCTGTATTGAAGCCTGACTCTGATGATTTATCTATTTCAGATTTTCTTTTTTTTAGTGAACTAGAAATTCGAAAAAAAAAAAAAAAAAAATTTGAAATACTAGTAGCTCAATTATGTGCGTTGCCTGTTCATTCTTCTTTTGTTACCATTATTAAAAAATCATGTCTGCCACTCGCTGTATTTAGCAAACATTTCACATACTCTCTTTTAAATGGTACAGTGTGGTTTGTGATTTATTTATTTATTTATTTTTTCTTTTCCCCAACTTTTGAATTCACGTCTCGTTAATTTCAGCTTCATCAGTATCATCTCCTCCTGGTTTATTATGTCTAACTCCTCACATAATTCACCCACAGTTAATCCACCAAGTAAATAAAAATGAATGGAGAAATCCTCAATTTTTTTTCCACCTTATTGTGTTTGACTAGCATATTAATATTTTAGTGAGTGTTATGCAGTCGCAGCTGTGGGTTCACTGAGTATTACTGTGGCTTTTGAACGAGGCTCATTCAGGCAGAGCCGGAGATCAGAGCTACCTGTTTTATAACTGAAATAATGATGACATTTATTGGATTGATGGACTCAGTGGAGCGATCACAGCAGAACAACCGTTAGTAACTCTTGACTCACTTGAATGGACAGGTCTAATAGAGTAAAAGTAGAGACTTGGATAGTGAAAAGAATAAACACAGACAGATGCACTTAGACACTTAATAGTCCACACAGGCAAAAAAAATATATAGGTAACGTCTCCTGGTCTCCCACTGAGTTTGACTTCCTGTGTCTGAGAGGTCACCGGCGCTGGAGAGCAGTAATTATTGGATAAAGGGGCCGCTGATCAAGCAGCCAAGGTTTAATGAGCATTTAAATGACCTGTTGCACCAATAACTTCTGGTTAATTGACTTTAGTGTGAGCATTTATCTATTTGCAACCTGAACTCAATTTCTGCTCCCCAATAAATTGTTCTGTATTTCATCATTGTGCCATGTCCTGTTTCCTCCACTCATTCATCAAACCAGATCATTGATTAGCAAAGTAAGGTTATCTCTTAACTTAGACACAGTCTCCAGGATAGACTCTGGTGGCGTAATAATTGTTAATCTTAAAGCGGCTATAATCAATATTTTGACATTAACAATGGATCACATGAGTGCTTGTATTGAGAAGGTGTCGCTGATATATGAACACTCAGAGAATTATCACTCATTCTGCAGTTAACCTGATAACATCTTTTGAGCTCATGTGTTTCTGATCTATAACTTCACTGTTTTGGGTCACACTCACCGCTCTCATAGTGTCATTTTCTGGTGCAGCAGGCAGCTGCAGGTACTACAACACCACTGTAGTACCTGACATGGCCATTAACATGGATGGCCTATGTCATGGTGCACGAGCTGGTCCCACTGTGTTTACCTGTTGTTTTATTGAGAAAGCCAATCGGACCTAAGGAGTAATTCATTAAACATACAAAGCTGAAGGGAACAATGAGTCACAAAATTACATTCACCCTATAGCTGTCAATAAACTCCAAACAAATTTGAATATTCACAGAGGTAAAATGTCTGGTTTATGACCAAAATGGGCGTCACATTTGGATTTAATTGCTGCAGTTTGTGCAGGCTGGTCAGACAAACTTGTGTAGATGCCTTTAGCTGGAACAGAGCTGGAGTTACAGTCAGTATTCTGGTATTGGCTTGCAGTCTGAGAAAACACACCGACTTGGATTTAATTTGGAGCTTACTGTTGGACACAGCCTCAGAAACCCCCCCGACCGGCTGGGCTGCTGCTTACCAACCTGAGCCTCCTGCTGTCGCTTTCCTCAAACAGATTCCTCTGAGCTTCTTCTGTCCCATATGTGTGTGCAGAGCTTTTTGGTTGAGAACAAAAGATAAAGTGGGTTTGTGTCATTACTGTCTCCAAAAAAATGACCTCATCGTTGTTAACGACAATAATAAAATTTGGAGAACACCCCCAAAAATAGGTTGGGTTTTTAAATTTTTTTTTTGGGTTGGGCCAGGCTCCCGTACTCTTTGCTTGGTAAATATTACTCTGTGGTTGAGTTTGTCTGCAGCAAACAACAGGCCACCAGGGAGGATGTCAGTATGGAAAGTGTGGCTGTGGCTTAGAAACGGAGGGGAGGAATATTAGTGGTTTTGTGGTTTTACAATTTGGAGGGACTACACAGGTCCTTGTCTTCCTCTTTTCTTTAATAATATACACTGCCCGAAAGGCACATATTTTTGAAGTCTATCTCACCCACACCCAATTCATTTAAGTCATCTCCTGTTTCATTGGAATCAGCAAGATGTGCATGACAAAAAGATCTGTGTTCACTGAAAAAAAAAAAAAAAAGTTCCTAAAGAAGCTTTTAATCCCAAGACACTGAAGCTGAGCAGATTCTCTTGCGGACAACCACATCAAACAACTCCTTCTCTGCCTCCATTACTCCAATCGTGAGCATGTCTGTCCCGTCTTTATAACCCCCTTTTTTTTTTTCTTTTTTTTTTTTTTAAAGCACTTCATCTGAGGCCTCAGGTAGGGTTTCCACTTCCTGGTTGTCACAGTTATGGCTCATTAAAGAGCTCTTTCTATCAGCAGGAAGGAAACCGACTCTCCTCAGATCCTGTTAATGTGTTTGGGTCCTTTATTACTGATGCTGTCACTAATGCACATCTTGTCTGCGTTAACATCAACCCAGATAGAGGGCACTCTAATGACTGTCAGATGCTGCATTGTGGCACTGATGTCCGAGTTGTTAATCAAGTGAAAAGTCTCTCTTTGAATGTGCAAAGGGTCAACCTGCAGCTGGTTGTGTCCAAATCCTGTTTTTTATAGTAACTCTTTAGTATCTGTGAAGAACATTAAACTCCACAGAAATGACTCACCCGTTACAGTAACTTGGTAAGGTTACCAAAACGCTGAGTGTGAGTTTAGTCTCTCTCTAATACTCAGATAATTTACTTCAGTAGGGTTGCAACTAAAGATTAGTTTCATGTCCATTTTTTCGAATAATTGATCGACCGTTTTGTCCATAAAATGTCCGACGAACAGTCTAAAACCCAAAGGTATTCAGTACCTTCAATATTCACATTTGAGCAGTTGGAAGTGTTTTTGGCATTTATGCTTAAATAAATGCATTTAACAATTAATTTATTTTCTGTTAATCAATAATCAATTGTGCCTGTAAAAAGCATCAAGACCACAATGGGGAAAAAAAAACACTTTTACTTTAATCAAAAGTAAATGATGATAATTTTACTTATAAAAGTACAGAAGTGTTATCAGCTAAATGTCCTAATTAGGAAGCTGAATGACCTATATCAGTGTTGCAAGATTATATAATGTAATAGCGTTATTGGATTATTATTTCTGATGCATTAACGTGTACACAGAATTTAAATGCTGCAGCTGGTTGATGTGGAGCTAATTTGAATTATATATTCATATAGTTTGATTAATACCAATGTATCATATTTAATAAGGTGATCGTGTGTTTTGTAGGTAAAATGTTAATCAGCAAAGTAACTCGTAGCTACTGCTGTGAAATAAATGTGGAGTAAGAATTTGCTTCTGAAATGGAGTGAAAAAGTACTTAACTGAAATATAAAACATCACATGCACCTGCAGACACTCACTGTGGCCCTTCTGAGTCCAGATATATTCGAGGTAAATATCTAATCTCTGGTCAAGTCGATGAGAAGACTAGATGCATGCAGCAGGTCTGAACCACAGCCTCTCCAACATACACTGAGGTTATTGAGAGGTGGACTCAGGAAAAAGCTGATGCTGATCCTCTTCCATTTAAAGCAGAGAATATTTGCCCTTCAGTGTCACACAGATGATGTATGATTGTGGACAGAGCTGAGGAAGAGCTGGTGATCCTCTATAATGCTGCCACTTTGCCACATGTTATAGCAGCTCTGCTCCATCATCCAGACCTGGACATATGTGCCCCCTTCTTGGCGGGCAGAGATGCCGATGCATATGATAAAGCAAAATCCCTTAACGAACGTCAGTGTTAAGCGTATTTGTCCTGTGATGATGTATCAGAGTTTGTGTGCAGCTGAGCTCAGGAGTGATGCTGGAAACGTTGGGCAGAGTGAACTGTTCTAGATCAAACGGCAAATGTGCAGTTACATGTAAAAATAAATAAAATGTGGACTGTGTAGTCTTAAATCAGGCACCATTTTAAACACTAGGAATGTGTTGTATGTAAAAGAAAAGTGACTCATCTTTTTGTTGGCTATCATAAAAAACAATGTTGTGAGAGCGTATTAATTATGTGCCATGCAGTGAAAATAAAAGAAATTCCTTACTTTACATTTACAAATAAAACTGACCAGATGTACTAACCAGAAAGTCAGCATTTAGTCCTAAATGTTTTATCTAAAGTACTCCGTTTGGGATATTGCATCTGATCAGTCTGTTCTTTGTTCTCAACAGGGAGCCATTTCTTTACCTGGAAACAAAGTTGCAGAGCATCCAACCAGCGGCGATGAAGGGGGGAAATTTCTCTTCGAGGTCATTCCAGGTAGGAAAAGATTAAAGCAACTTTAATAAAAGGACAGAATGATGATGGCAATGTTGACTGAAGCAGGAACAAAAACATTTGGTTTTGCTCACTCTGCAGCAAATACTTTTGAAAATCATCCAGGGAAGAATTTCCTGAACCATTTCCTGATTTTATACATGCTTTCTATGGCAGTCGCAGTGTTAACCATTTATTTGCCTTCTGTTTGTTGGGATGTCATGTATGAAGAGTTATACAGTTATAAAATGATGGACTTTGATATATATATGAAATGTTATTGTGTTCTGTCTTTAGCTCAGAAGTCTGGCTCAAAAGACTAAACCACTGACCACACACACACACACACTCCCACACAAAGATGAACACACGCCAGGAAACTATATGGAAGCATGGTCGAATACAACACAAAAGAGTATTAGGGTATTTTCCCAGGCGGAGCGATGCCAGGAATGTGAGTGTATGGAATAGTTATTTAAAACACACATACACACTGGGGAATATAGACAGCTGGTAAAAGATACAGTAGCATCTACAGTTAAACATTGCAGGAAACACCGGATGTGTGCAAGAACTACTTGCGTTTTATTTATCTTTATTTTTTCCCTGGTGTGTATCCACTACAGTTTCTGTTGGAGGAAACCACATTTTCAAGACATTTTTTTTTCACGTGATTTATGGCTCCCATTGGACGAACTCAAAAACGGCAGATAATGGTGCAGATAACGTTTGTCAGTAAAAGGTTCATTAAAGGCTGCCCAGATAGAGCCACAATTAAATCAGTAATGTGGGCAGTTGGCCAGAACTGAAAGATGAAAAGTCCAGGTGGGGTGTGTCACAAGTTCGCTTGAAAGACTCTTGATGCTGTTTTTTGTTTTTGGATGCAAATGACCTTGCTGGTTTTTTAATAGTTTCCACATCAGATGAGGACTAACGGTTCCCTGCAGAGATCATTTTCATGCACTTTCAGTTTCAGCCATTTTTTACATTTTAAATGAAGCAAAGTCAACTTGTGATTTAGTAGCTGTCATGTTTGGAAGGGGTTGTGTTAGAGAAATAATAAAACAGTTTTAGTTTCCACATGCTTGTGTGCGTATGCCATGGTAGAAGACATTCTGATGCATCAGCACAACACAAAAATAGTTTTCTTGCTAAAGAGCAGCACTCGATGTCTAAAAGCATTTAGATATGAAGTGTTTTGATGCTATTTTTAATGCTATTTGATCATCTTACAGTGATGGATCGGGTGTTGCTCAAAGACAGTTTGACAGGACGTGTACATGATGAGGCACACATTGACTGCTGTGAGCTTTCAGACCTGCAACATCTCAGTCATAGCATATGCACTCTAACTGCATAATATGATTGACACCATCCATATGAATCTCAAAAAGTTTTTAATAATCAGTTATGCTTTTAAATTTGGGCAATGCTTGGCTAGATGAAGCTGTTTTGCACAAAAAAGTATTAAAAAAAAAAAAAAAAAAAGAAAAAAGCTGTCAAAAGGAGGAAAAAGGGAAGTTTCAAAAACAAAACTTAGAGTATTCTCACTTCTCTTTTTTCATACCCATGAAAATGACCTACAATACTAAAATAAATTTTTAGAACGTTATTTTTATGCTGTTTACAAAACCACCGTAGCGAGAGAGTTGAGGTTTATAAGACAAACTAAAGAAATCATTCCCCAGCCAACATTAATGACTTGAACCGATGGTTTGGTGACATTCAGAACATGTAGCATCAGTGTTGGCATAAAACATGAAGCTACTGAAATATTTTAGGGTACTGCTGTCCTATCGGTGCCAGGTGACATCAGTCATATTCCCATGCAATTTGCATTTCATAGTAAGACTTAAAATACAGTATACTGAACAATTAATCTCAAGCCTCACTGGCTCATTGTGCACCCTTTCAGTCTCAGTTTAATTTCCCACTGTAGGTGTTGCAGTGTGTGTTGTAGCATATGAAGCATGCAAACAGAAATATTTGAAGTGGTTGCATACAAAAACATTTTTTTTAGTGTTTGTGTTTTTCCAGTCTCCACCACGACAAACAGTTTCCATCTATTTTTCCTTTGCTGGACCAAAAAAATAAAACTCAAAGGGGAGGGAGAATTTTAAATGCAGGGACTCAGTTTTCTCTACCTGCAGCAGCAGTCATAACATCATTTCCAGCTGCCATATTCCACTTAACTCATTTTATTTTCTATCTTTGTCATCTATGTTGGATATGGAGGTTTTTATGGAACAGTCCGTTGTGTTTTTGTGGCAGTGATGCTGAATGCCGTCAAATATCTGTCAGGGAGCAGTTTCGACTTTGTTAAGCAGCTCATGCTGATTTTTGTGTCGGTACTACATGACTTTGAGGCCACAGGCATAATGAAAGTGCTGCTATTTTATAGAGTTACTATAAAATGTATTGATATAGCACCATATGATGCATTTTCAATTTTATAACAGTGCAACGTTAACAATAGCTTCACTTCAGTGTATTGTGCAATGCAGGGAAAAGAGATTGAAGTACAAATAATTATTGAAAAAAAGTCAGAACACTAAGAGATTAATACACATCATGTCATTTGAAGGATGTCCTAACAAAGGATAGTTGGTGTTTTTGTTGTCCCTAATAGATTTTGAATATGAGAGGTACAATAATATATTACTTACCATGAGGGAATAAATACCGACCGATGTTTTCTTACTTGCTTTTATCCTAGAATCTTTGTGGTGCGTTCAAGTTCAAAATTTAGGGGCCGTTACCTGTAGACTGTCCAAAAATTATTAATGATGTCTGTATTTTTAAACCAAGGTCATAAATGATTGATGAGGCTTTCATTGTTTTATATGTAACATTTTCATTGTTTTGTCCCTATCCAGTTTGCATGTAAAATGCTGTTATATAATATACACACAGGATTTAGACTTTTTATTCACAGAAACCTTAGTGAGAGGTAGAAAACTTGGATCCTTTTACATCATATGCCCAAAGTGTGCATTTTCTGTACTTTTTTATTTTATTTTATTATTTATTTTTTATAAGCAAATTATGTTATCGGGGTACTTTCATTAACGTGAGACCATGTAACTTTTGCTGAAAAAACAGCCACAGACTGGAAACAGCAAGCCTGGCTCTGTCCAAAGGTAACAAAATCCAGCACCTCTAAAGCTTACAAATTATTCCAAGTACTGTTCTTAGTATTATTGCGTAGTTCCAGTACACAAGGTTTATTCACATATGTAA
>CALSCE010010647.1:6205979-6224667 GCA_943593645.1 Bovichtus variegatus
TGTGTGTGTGTGTGTGTGTGTGTGTGTGTGTGTGTGTGTGTGTGTGTGTGTGTGTGTGTGTGTGTGTGTGTGTGTGTGTGTGTGTGTGTGTGTGTGTGTGTGTGTGTGTGTCAGTCACAGCAGCATATGGCCTCCTGGAGGAGTTGTGGCCTGGCAATCTGCTGCTGTTGACATTTCTCATATGGGGCCTCTTGAGATTCACATCCCTTGTTGTCGTTCTCTTCTTATTTAAATTTATGATCCCAAGCCCTCAGTGTTACAAAGGGGCAACATGAAGTGAGAAAATGGTCAACACAGAAGTTTTATGTTCCCTAACATTGTAAACCCACAAGCAGGTCAAAGTTTTCACTGTAAAATAACTTTATAGCCGTACTATAACATGGATTGGCACAACATTTTGTACCAACATAGATGGTTCTCAGGCGATGAATTCTAATGATTTGTTCATTTAACTCCACCATGAGGTTGCCATTTGTGGTTTTGTGTAAAATGTCTCAACAACAATGGAAATTAGTTTTAACTTTGGTAATCCCTTAACTTTTCATCTATCGCTACCATCAGGTCAGAATTTACATTTGTCCAGTTCTTTGGTTTATGGTTATTTTCATGCCAGCAAAGCTGCTGCTGCATAGACTTCAACGCAGAAGATTGTTTTAGGAGCAGATAATCGAGGCAATGGAGGATGGTTTTTTTACAGGCTCCTTATCAAGTTCTGGAAAACCTTTCAGAGTCCCAGAAGGCAGGACATGCATTTGCAGAGGCAGGGAAGTGCTGACAATCCTCTGGGGGAAATAGTTGGAAGGTGTAAGAAGCAGTTTGGGAAAGAACCCAGCGGACACATCCTTTATTCAGGAGAAAAAGGAGGAAAATGTGGGAGTCCGAGAACACTTCTTTGGCAGAGGTTGCTGAGGGATAGAAAACGCATTAATGTCAAGGCAGTGGGCATGGATGAAATATGTCTGGATAATGTTGGAGTGCCGTGATTGAAAAGACTCTTCGGCGTCAATTTTTTTAGCTGCAGTTCCGCTGTACTGGCAAATGCTGGAAGCAGAACATTTTGGGGATTGTGTCTTTTAAACAGATCGCAGACAACTCAAACTCCCTTCCTCTGAAAGCCTGTGACAAGATGCTGGAAAGGAAACTGGCTGGCTGTCAAATGAATTTTAAAAGTAACAATGCAGACTCCTGTTGGTTTTCAAAGCTGAGGCAACATCTTTTTTTACACTCCGAGAGACCGTTAAAAGGTTTGGAGTGTGCTAATCATGACTACATGTGGCTTGGTAGATTAGTAAAAGGTCACTGACCAGTTTTCCCAAGGCATCAATGCAAGAGATGGTGTGGGAGACAGGTCTGCAAGAGCTGCAGCAGCAAGCTGTCCAGTCATTGTAAACTGAGAGGAGATCTTTATAATGATCGGGTTTGTTAAAGGGGGCAATGGACTCTCTGACAAGGAAGCCTCCCTTCTGTGTGGGATGTGGACGTGCATTAAGTCAGAAGGTCTGGGGAGTGTTAAGTTCACTGACAGTAGGGTGAAAACTGCAGTTTGTTGGAAATATTGTCCTTTGCGGTAATCGGATGCTGGGTGTGACGGCTAACATCGCTACGTTTGAAGCAATGGTTGTTAAAAAAAAAAAGAGGTGTACTGTTACTTCTAGCTGAGGGAAGAAAGAAAAACCATATAGAAAGTAGTATTTGGGGGTTTTGCTCAGGAGTGAGGCTAAAATAAAAGACCTCAACTTTGTGTGTGTAAAAGTATTTTTTTTCCCATCAATCTTTTCTTCTTCTCTCAAAAGAAAATATTTCTTTAAAAAAAGATGCACCGTGTGTTCCCTCACATGCACAAAATGCAGAGGATCTGACGGTTAACCAAACCCGTTGTTTTAAGCTGGCGGTTATAACTTTGTAACGGCACATGCATATGGTTGATGGTTTCATATGTTGTCAGTATCTTCATCAGCAGTCTGGTCAGTGGTTACAGTCCTCTTTTGTGTCTCTGTGTGCAGTTTATGTATTTTTTTTTTTTAGGGATGGGACCAAAAGCTCGGAGCTCCAATAATGGCTCAAACTGCACAGTGAGTTATGAAGCCCATTCTTTATAAAGCCATGATTGATCAACCACTAAATGGGAAAAGGCAGCTGCAATAACAACACAAGAGGATAATGTGTAGGATGAGTGGACATGCAATGTTGCCTGCTACACTTTTTTTATATTGTATAGCACAATATGTATTCACAGAGCTGTCACAAAATGAAAAGATGCTAAACTAGCAGCATGTGGTGGTAAATGGGTTTTGTATCTGAGCTGTGAAGGACAAAACATGGTACGTAAAGTATTGGGAATGTAACGCAGCTGAACAAAACACAGCCTTGGAATTTTACATGTCACATTTATTTGACCCATGCATACATTGCTGTTGAACTGCTGTTGCTGATTCAAAAAGGTATGCGACAAAAAGCAGGAGACCGGGGAATTCTGCATATACAAACAAGAGGCGTCATAACTTCTGTATGTGATGGATGTTATTTGAAATACAAGCCTCATTCTCGTCTATGCTCCTGTAAGAAATGTCCAGGCCTTCTTCCTTTTTTGTGTTATTATTGTGTTCGAGTGAGATCCTCTGGAGGAAATGTACTGAGGCCTGCAAACAGGCCAAGTCTCAGGCCATAGAGAGGGACGGGACAGGAAGAGCCGATGCTTACATAACAGTCTTATTGAGGGGATGGGTATTTGACATAGCAATGTCCTCCATTACCCTTCCACTCTAACCCCCGTCCACAATCCCTCCTCCCACATGTATCAGGTTGGCACATTTTGGCTTCCAGTGAAGATTCGGTCTGGCTACTACAGTATGTTTGTCTGCCGGGGACACTTGACTTGAATGTTCAGACCAATGGTATGTAAACTGATTTCTGTCTGGATAAATATTTAGATGTCTCCCCATTACCCGTTTTTTCCAACAGGTAGTGTCGGCTTTATATTTAATCACCCTCCAAACTCGGGTTCAAAGGGCCGCTCTCTGCCATCTGATGGAAGCTGATGATGGGCGAGATTGAAAACCGATAAGAAGGCTGCTGAAGACCCTCCTCCAAGAGGGAGAAACGCCAGTGTCTCAGGGCTTCTTGGCCACCAGTAGCAGCAGCCTTGTTGACCCCGCGCGGCTGTATTTATAGAGCGCTGTGGATGAGTCATTTGGCCGAGCGCCCACACTTCGTTCACCAGATTTACAGGTCCACTTTGGGGAGGGCTTCTTGATTTACGATGAACCCCCTCCCCCTACTCCACCAGCTCCCACCCCACCCCTCTCACTCCCTTCAGAGACCATCTTGCCTTCGGCTCGCTGTCTCACTCGGTTTCATTCGGCCGCGCTCTCCTACACTTCTTTGGTGTGTGACTTAGAAATATGCTTCCTTTGACAGAAGCATATGCAGGGGAAATGCTTCCTGAGAGGCAGACAGACTAGCCTTTGCCTGACCTTGCGTATAAGTGCTGCAGATCGGCGTGTCACATTGACCTGCCTTTGACTTGACAAAATGAAGTTTTAGGCAAAAGAGTTATATGAGGTGGAGAAAAGCGAGAGGCAAAAGAAAGCGGAGGAGGGGGAGAGTAGGAAAGACTGTAGTGGGGAGTGTGTTCATGCAGAAACCGAAGGAGATAAATCTATCTGTGGCACCGAACAAGAACAGATGAAGAAGTGGCACGGGGGGCCGGCGGTCAGCACAGACAGCGTGGCTTTTGCTCCCTCAACCTCCAGCTGAGAAGGGGGCACGCCTTCCTCTGCACCCCATGGATCTTAACTCCAACACAGGTCTGTCTCTTTACATAACGGTAATGAATATTAACACACACTTGTATCTGGTGTCATTACGAAGGCAGTAATATTATTAGACTTTGCACTCTTTAGTTTTTGTTTTGACGGAATTTTTCAGAAAGCTTAACTTGTCTTAAACTTACTCTTACTTACACTCTGCTCTCATTCAGAAAGGGTTTTTTTTCCCATATGCTGTCCATTCATCATTTCAGCAGATGGGCATTTTACAAGTAACAGCTCATAGCTTATGTTTATTGCAGCTGTGATTTCAGATGAGCAGTTTATGGGGCTTGCATTCCTGATTTTCCTCCCCGTTAATGTCACATCGCTGCAGCTTTCTCTTTATTATTTCCACTATACCAACATCTGCAAACCTGCTCTGTAAATAACGGAGTTATTATTTTTCAGAAAATGCATAATTTCATATGCAGTAATGTCATTTTATTGAGGGGTTTCACTCTGTGGTGCTGTATTAACGGGATGGAAATTACCATTAATCTCTTGGAGCTTGATAAAGACCGTCATACTGCTTCATACTGTCATTCATTTTCACTACATTACATTTTCTACACACTGCAGTTTCATTTATTTTTCAAAATAAATATGCTGTAATCTGGTGCGATTTACAACCTCAGAACAATTGGAAAACGTTTTAGTTTTAAGTATCAAAATTGAGATATTGTACCTTATTGATTGTACACATTCTTCCTTGTCAAAACATGGCACCTACTTTATCCAGAATGCAACTCGACCATTGACAGTTGGGTCAGATATTTGAATGTGATATACTAGTAGTAGCTAAAGTAGCCTCGAGCAGAGATGAGGAGTGGGCTGCAGATGTCTGGTAATCTCACTTCTCTCTCACTCCACACCTCAAGATTTATTGAAACTTGTAGTCGTTGTGGTTTCTTGTTTCTTCCGATGATTGTCGAATGAGTAAATATAAAAGCAGCAATCCGTATCTTTATTTGCTGCCGAGTTATAGCAAAGATAATGGAGCATTTTTGTTACACTTGTAAAATAATTTCAAATGATTGTTTGGTATGTGGTGGAAAATGTCATTAACCAACTGGGTAATGTGATTGCAAACTATTTGCAGAAGAGTGACTCCTCATTAGCAGAGTACAGAGAGCATCTCTAACAGTAAATGTTTTACTGCACTGCACCCTACTGATTATGAATTAAGAAAACATTACATATTTCAACTTTAACAAAAGGAAGACTTAATACAAAGTTTAGCAATTCCTATGTATATTAATCATTTGTAAGTATTAAGCTTTACAGACAAACTTGTGACATAGGATTTAACCATCTGAGCTGTGAGAATATAACTTGTATAACAAAATAAGCTTTTAAAACATACATGTAGTTTAAATGCCACCCAGGTGTGGTTTTACTAGATATGTAGCTTTAAAAAAAAAAAAAAAGATCTTGCCAGAGGAAGGAAAGTCATGCTAAGCAAAAAAGCATTCTCAGCTGGGTCAAATTTCACTTTGCTTTGCTGCTTGAGGCAGATAACAAAGAACACTCCTAAATTCATGGCTCCCAGCCTGCCTGTAAATCCATCCTGGTAAAAACAGAATGGAAATCTGAAGCAACAGATGGGAGAAAGAAGAAATACTGTAGAATGCAGAGCCTGTGAAATGAGATTTTAAGAGCTGTTGCTGGAGGTGAGGAGGAACAGAGGAGAGGAAGATATGTGTTATATGCTTGAGAGGCTGAACTTAAACTTAAACTTTTTTTTATATGATAAACTAAGCATTTCATTTCATCTTTTGAGCTAGTGCTGCTAGCTAGTTTCATTTAGTTTTTCGGTGGCAGACAGAATTGCATAGTTAAAGTGAGGCTTATAGGGAACCAATCGAAAAGCAGATGGTGTCATTATTCTATAGCCATTACATTGTGTAATCAACATTTACCTCATAGTGATAATCTAAAGCAAAACAAACTTGTGTATTTCCACTTCAATGGCGGCTTTATTTAAGCTTCATAACACAGGTCTGACTTGTGAGAACTGACCAAACAACATCAGCAACAGTTCAGTAATGCACACTCAAACACACACAGAGCCAACCTCATCGTCAGCATTTCTCTGTCTCTCCACTTAGATCACCACCAGTCTTTTTCTTTGACCCAGCTGGCCTGCCCTCCCCGCTGCACTGCAGCCCTCTCAGGCCGGCAGTGCTTTGGCCAGCTTTGTCAGAGTAAACAACGAGGATGTGGAGCGGCTACGCAGACAGGACTGCTGCGATGGCCAAAATGAAAACACGCTTATCTTGCCGAAGCTGATAGATGATGTCTATTGGCTGTCTAAATAATTGTGCGGCGAGTCAACAGGAGGTTTTATGGTGCATGCCTCAGTCACACAAATATGTGTGCAGAAACGCACATCAAAAATAACTGACAGGCGGCTACAAGCATGAGTTTATTACACGCCAACACTGATGCTTTGGCTATTTCTGCACCAAAAATGTTGTCGTTCATATTCCACCTCATCAGTCACTAAGTAGAAATATGAAGTGATGGGAGAGGCTCATGCAGGGTGATGACTGATGAATGTATCTCTGCTTTCTATCAACAATAATGTTCACATGGGACAGGCCCGTCAATCTCCTAAAGCAATCAAGCAAATGAAAATGTTGATTAATGCTGCTATGATGCATAACCAGAGTGAGTTCATTTTGAAATCACTAAAGGTGAATGAAAATCAGGAGAAGCATTTTTTGTTGAGACTCGGCTGTCTTTTATTTGATCTCTCCAGTCAAAGGCCTTCACCAATTGCATATCCAGCCAAACTCAAGCTAGTTCTGTTTCTTGATCTCTTTGGTTCTCATAGGTAAAGACGGAATAAGTAGTCACACAAAAAGAAAAAACAGAAGTCAGGTTTCCTGTCTGGAAAGTTCAAAGGGCTTTTCCAAAGGCCAGGCTGACTCAACCTACCAATTTTGGCTATAGGGAGTGCAGGTGTGCATCTGCCCTGAAGCCCTCATCAGCGCTGAAAGGTGATATGAGAAGGTATTAGTGAGCAGAGCAACAGGTACTTTGTCAAGTCCACTCCTTGTTTCATTCTCTGGCCCGGATAAAGGGAGGTTCAGTCCCTTCACAGAGGCCCAGGATGTTTGTCTATGTCTATTCCTTCCAAGTTATTAAGATGAAAGCTGTAATATCTAAAACAAAGCGATAGATTGAGGGGAATTGCATGTTATCTTGCAGAGTGGAAAAAAATCTACTTAAATCCCCCCTTTTCACAGTTGTCCTACAAAAGATTATTTTAGCAGTAGCCTCTCTCTCCCCACTCACTCACTCACTCACTCACTCACTCACTCACTCACTCACTCACTCACTCACTCACTCACTCACTCACTCACTCACTCACTCACACACACACACACACACAGCACTGACAACATCCTATATTTAAACCGAACCAAATTGGACAAACATCGTGGGAGATTGTTCGTTTTGGGTCACAGAGTACAAACCAAGTATGAATTCCTGCCATGCATGACACACAGATCTACAGTTTCTCGGCCATGAGTGCATGGTATATACACTTGTCCAATTGGTGATCTGTCATAGTGAGATATGTTTACATAATCGTAAGGATGCCTACATGTTTTACACAGACACACAGCATCACATGCATATTACAGAGAACACACACAGTACAGAGACTCACAGAGTGTAACTGTTTGTTTAAAGTGCATCTGGCTGTACATGAAACATGAATTCTCCAGGCTAAATGTGCATTTAAAAACTAGTGGCAGGTTTTTTTTTCTTCCAGAAGCTTCCTCTGAAGTATCAGTCCGCTTGTATCACTGATGTAATGTTTCAGCCTCCCAGCATTGTGTGCAAGTATTCGAGTGACAACAGCTGCCATCCCTCACCAAAACGCAACACACTAGCATTTTAATGGGATATTAAAACCCCAGTCAGTAGTCACTGAAACTGTCAGTGGTCTTAATAGTTGACTCAAGGATTTTGGCATTTTAACAAACCTCAAAGTCTTGTCATGCATAGTTAATCTCACGTTCATACCGCGAGTCACCACAGAAATTAATAGGTTGAACAGAATGTTTGTGCTTTCATGCCAATGGCCGAGAGCTTCTATAAATGTCACTTGAGATTCATATTTACAATTGTCAGTTTTGGCTGTCAACACTTTAAAACCAAGTCAAATATTAAAGGATCATTCCATTTTTATCATTATTCTTCGCTACAAATCACAGATACTTTACACTCGTTACAGCCATTGACTCATTCATATTTCCTGCCCTGAAGGCTGCCACTGGTTTCCATTTCAGTGGTCTATGAACACCAACTTTAGGAAACTAAACTATCTTAAGATATAACATAGAATCCCTAATAGTAAATATGTATGCTGTATTTTTTCTGGTCAGAGTTACATTGGAAAAAGAAGACGGTAGCATTAGAAAATGCTGCGTTTGTTGCAAATGTAATGAAACAAACAAACAAAACAGGTGGGATCCTTCGAAATTGCACCAGCGGACACTGTAGAACTCACTTTTCCATCTGTATTAGTCTCTAGTCTTTATAATTGTCACGCCGACTTAAGTTTCAACACAAGCTCTGGATTTTAAGTCAAGTCTGAGCCGTGTTTCCTAAAGTTGAAATTGATTCCCCTCACATAATACTATATTTACAGCAGCCTTGGCAGGACACACAGACACGGCTCTTAATTTAGTTGGCATGAAATCAGAGCAGACACACTTGGCTTTTTGACAGCCCCCTGTGACCTCCCTGAACGGACTGACCCACTGCTTCCCCCGACTGTCCTCATGACAACTCATTAAAGCTCTGTTCTCTCAACAGCAAGGTATCATGTTTGCCTTTCAGCACCAAAGAATACAGAGAATTTAGAGTTGATATGACCATTATTCTCCCTTTTTTTGGTGCCATGATTACCTTCTTCCCTATGGGCGCCTAGAGAGGACAGAGGGACAGTGGAGCCAAACAACCCTTGTCCCCACTGACCTCCCCCCTCCTTTTCACTTTGTTACTCATTCAGCATCAGAGGGTAATAGTTAGCCATTGTAACTCTATGGAGTCTATGTTTTCCATCGGACAAAGTCTTTGGGGAGGCGAATGTCGTGGGGTCTGCCTTCAGATTATGTCGATTGACGTGCAAGGAGCACGTTGACACCAGGAAGAGAATTAGCCATGGATACCTTACTGGTTGTAAGGTGGAACAGGACACCATTAGATACATGGGAAGATATAGCCGCAGAGAAAGAGCGAGAGGCTATACACCATGACAAATGTATAAATTGTAAAGAGAGTGAAAAACCCAAAGATATTTAATTTCCAACGATCTAAAGCAGAGAAAGTAAAAAAAAGTCCTCACATTTGAGAAACTGGAACCAGAGAAACATAGTATCCATGTGAAAATATTAATGATAGTAGTAATAATGTTGTATGTACGCTCTCACTCCCACATGCAAAAAGTCAATATTATGACATTATTATGCTCTAAAGAGTTTGTGGTTCAAGATGTTAACAAAGCATTGCGGTGTGAATGGGACATACCATCTTTGCTTATGGGGTCAAGCCCTGTGTCACACCAGTGGCCTTTTTAAACCCAAGCCTTCAGAGAGATCTGCCTATTGTTCCCGTTACAGTGCTTAAGAGAAGTATGTGTGTGTGTGAGTGTGTGTACTCCCCAACCCCCTCTTCAAACCTCACCTCCCTCCCCTCCTTCCCTTTCTCTTTCACACCCTCTCAGCTGTGCTCACTCACTCATTCTCATTCTGAGCCAGGCCAAAAAAACTGGCAGAGCAGCTCTTCAGTCAGGAACTCCCGTCCTCAAGTTAACCCAGGTGGCCGAGACTTTGCAACCCACTCGGGGAGCTTCTTTGTTGGATTGCCAGAGATATGGAGGTGGTTCATCAGGCGGTGCATAGTTTTCCACAGTACGGATTATGTGATTTAATATCCTCACATCAAGGTAACAATAATAAGCTTTATTTGAATATTTTGAGCATGTTCATAGCTTTTTTTTTTTTTTTTTTTTTTTTTTTTTTTCTCAACTGCCATACAGTGGATGCATTTTTCTAAACACACACTGACGTCTTTACTACAGAATTCTCTGTTGCAACAGCTGCACTTTTGCGGAGGGATTAGATCATCTGGAGGTGATATCACTCATGACGGAAACCGACTTTGTAAACCAAAGATGAAAAGGGAAATAGTGGTAGTTTTTGTTTCCACTTTTAATCCTCGTCATCATTCCTCATGAATGAACAAACATTTTTGCATTGTCGCTTGGTGAGCGACTTCCTGTTCTGTTGGAGGTATTTATGATGTGTGGACTTCTGAGAAGACTATCATTAGACACAATATTGAATCTCAACTTGCCCCTGCTTGCATGCAAACAAGAAGACTCTTGCAGACAAGAGAGAACAGACAGTGATGAAGTCATTTAATCCCCCTTTGTACACACACACACACATTGGAAGAATTATGATGCATATAGTTGTCATTTAAAGTTAAACAAGGTAGTTACAGTGTCTGCATTGTTTTCTGGGCCAGCAGCAGCTGCTTCCTCCACTTGGCAGGCGGCACAATCAAGTCTCCCACAAAATGTATTCCACTTTTGAGGATCATGAATATTTCTTACGTAACTTCTAACCCTTAAACACCCACTCCCTTTTGAACAATGTCTGCCAAAATGAAAACAAACTGATCATGTTATCTATTGGTAGACCCTTGCAAGGAGATGAACATATGGTTCATCACATTGTTTGACTGCTAGACTGCTTTGAAAGTAGGAAGACAGCATATTTGATCAGGTTTCAGTTGTGTCCTCCGCCCAGTAAAGACCACAGTAAAGGAATAGTTTTACATTTTGTAAGATATGCTTATTGGCTTTCTCGCTGAAGATTGATGCCATGTTCATGCCTGTTTGTTAAATATGATGCTACAGCTAGCAGACAGTTAGCTTGCCATATAGACTAGAGGCATGGAGACACAGCAAGCATGGCTCGGATATATTTTTCTGTTAAATCCATACAAAAACAGAGCTGTAAAGTCAACAAGTTGTAGTTTAACAGTGGGTTTATGTGCTGGGACAATTTATTTGTGATAAACTAAGCTAGGTGTAGCTCGTCTGCAATTGCATATTTAACTCACTCATTTGAGGGTTGTCTCAATCTCCTTGTGTAACTCGAGGCAAGAAAGAGAATAATTGTGTTTACCTACTATTTCTTTCAGCAAAAAGACAAGAGTCTAAGCAGTACGTACAGTTTGCATGTTCATATTCATTCAAATCGTATAGTACTACTGTAGCAGTATGAGAAGGTTCTACATCGTGCTAGCATCCTGTGGCGTTGACAAGGATTGGTAGAAGATTAATAATTCTGCACTAAATGAAACAATGTATTATTTGATTCCTACCATCCAATGCAGCACTCTACATGTTATAGAATGGACGGACTGCGTGTTATTTTACAGGACTTATTTACAGAGGTACAGGTCAGGGTGAAGTGTAGCGGGGCTCCAGGTATTTGTGAGCAATTACGGCACTGTGGGATCCTTTGTTGTGTCCCACCTGTTTCTTGAGCCGTTAGTTAAAGACTAGTCTGCAGCTGGGTTCGGCCGCTTATTAAGGCCGGTGGTCAAAACTGGAATGAACAGCTGTTTTGAACACAAGTCCGACAGTAGCCTTATTATGACACACAGAGGGCAGCTATAACTAATATGATGGAGGTTATCAGTGAAATGTTATGGCAATTATTCAGAGGTAATGTAATAAAATAAGATGTATGCGTTTTAATTTGAGCAATGTTTTTTTTCCTTTTGTTTAATGCTTAATGTCGTATTAACCTCTGTATGTGGTGTTGCTGTAGAACGGTGCAGTTGAAGTACAATGTTTCCTGTATGTAAATAGCAGAAGTTAAGTGTAAACTAAGTCCTCGTATTAGGCAGTTCTCCCCTGTAGAGAGTATCGTCGTTAGAATTACAGTTGAAATGTGAAAGGGTGTGGCGTTTTCTCTTTTCCTGAACTTTTTTCCTGAGGTGTGAGTCTCAAGGTGAAATAAGGAATCCTTCTTTAATACAAGCTGTCCTCTGAAATACCAGTCTGCACGCCTCTGTAAAGCTGACAATTGTTCACCGCTGAGTTTATAAAACTTTGAAGCGGTGTGCTGGAGCGTGGTGAATCAGGGGAATTGTGACAGCTGTCACAGTTGTCTCTTCAGGTACAGTCGTGCTACAAGTAAAGATCCTCGAATGTCTCTGGCAGGGAACTCCTGCAGGAATTGGTCTCCTCTAAGAATCCATGATTTATGTTTTTTTTTTTTTAATACCTGGTGGTGCCAGTCTCAGAGAATTGTGTGCTGGAGAAAAATACCTGCAGGCAGCTACACCACAGAGCATAAATAATATATCAAAGGGGAGCCTCCAGTTATTATATTTACTGGACATATATGGACAATTTACCTACAGGCAACAAGATGATATTTGATCTAAAAATGTTTTTATCTTGCTGTAGCTCATGCTGAGTTGATCAAACTCTTAATGGCTGTGAAAGCTCCAGACCAGGAATTGAGTAGATAATATTTGTTCTTCACAGGAATGCGGCTTTGGGTTTCTTTGACTTTCTTTTCATATGATGGTGGTTTTATCCTGGAGACAAATCATTGACTGACCTTTTATGTGTCTGACATGAGGAGACAATGCTGATGGTTATCTGGGAATGATGTGTGTTTGTGATGAGGCCAAACATGAGTCTCCAAACCATTAGCACTTGAAATACTTTTATTGCATTTAGCTAAAAAAACAAAACATGGAATCGTCTTTGGCAAGTATGCAAACGAGACACTATTCTTTAATTCCTGGAGCAGTTTTTAGCAGCCATGTCATTCACACACTGATGACACAATCATTGCAGCTGCTACAGTTGAGTCGGTTTTTCCTATAAACGTCTTCGATAAATTAAGCTCTTATTAAACAGGCGCATCTCTGCCAGACACTAAAAGTAACTCTCTGGACATGCGCACAAAGATTACCGGTATTATTTTGTTGTCCCTTGTATTGTTATCTTTTGAAGTAAATCTGGATTATGTTTATTATTCAAGTCATCTGTTTCAAACAGCCTGAGAATGGATGTCCATCAATCTGCTGCTCCTGATATGTCTGTTTCATGAGAGGTGATGTGTAAATGTGCTAGGATTAATATTGCTAATACTAGTAATACAGGTTACAGGGCTATAGATTTGTATATCGTAGCTAAAGTTCCTTAGTCATAAAGAGATCTCAGGAACAGCTCTCTCTCAGGGTTTGAAGGTTTGGTCCAGGAAGTTGTCCATGTGTTAAGTAAGTTTGAAATCTCTCCCGTCTTTATAAACAATGTCGCCAATTCAGCCACTGTGGAAGAAAGTTCAGCATCAACAGGAAATGGCAGGGGGAACCGGAGTGTGACGTAATAGCCATGGTATGCTGTATAATCCTGTTGCATGCTTTTATTAATAGCTTCACAACCGTTGTTTCCAATAGGAAATACTGTCCTTCCAGGCAAGTAGTGGAAACGGAAAGGTACTGATTGATTTTAAATGTATACAAAAGCTCTCACAGGGGCACCACGGAATCACAATTACTTTGCATGACAATCAGTGCAAATGGGACTGAGAAACTTTTGCGTGCCAAATTGTCACTGTGGAATCCATCTGACAGATAAGATAACACATGAGCATCAGACTGATGAGGAAAATGACATTTTAACAAAATCTGTTGGCAAAAATAGCTAGGCAGCTCATAGAAAGCAGGACAAGCATTTTATACCTGAAAAGTTGTCACTTGTGCATCATTTGGCTCATCCAAAAATTGGCATCATCGGTGGAGTCGATGTGGCCTGGGTGACGCACCAGAGCAGACGGCTAGCAGCTAGCGACCTGAGACAGCATCCGTCACTCAAAGTGACCACGCCCCTATTGATACGTCTTTAAGCCTTTAATGTTATGTTACAGGTGAGTTTCATAAAAAAAATCATCCCCTGTACCGTTGTCATGAATAGAGAAATTGGCTAAAGAGACAAAAAAACGTTTTGTTGTACCAGGCTGTAAACATGTTTATTCCTGCTGTAAAAGTTGTGAATTTTAACACGGAGGTCTATAGAGATTGACTCTCTTTTGGAGCCAGCCTCAGATGGCCATTCTTAACTGCAGTTTTCTTCACTGCTCATCCCTGTAGGTTGCTGCTTGGTATAAATCCACAGCTGAAAATAGTCCACAATAAATGCACAATTTATTCCTGTTGGAGTAAAGTTAACTTACAACAGTGGCCCACTTTTTTAGTAAGATATTTCTTCTTTAAAAATGGTTTTACTTTATATGGGGGCTTGGGGCTGGTTTGCTTTGGACCCTTAAAAAAGCTTCGCACGGCCCTGGTAGCCACTGTCTGACACGGTCTCTGCCACACAGTGGACACACCAACACATCGATATTCTCTGACACGCTCCGCTGTTGGATTGACTCCATTATTTTTTTCTTATCAACGCGTGCGAGGAGTTTGTCACACGAGGACTTCGGGTTGATAATCTTACGTGAAGCCTGTCTGAGGTGTTTTTGGAGCGACGCAGCTTCCCCACCGGCTGAAGAACGCACATGTGCGGAGCAGGCTGCACGTTCACCGGCTGGTAGTGCGTCGTCTCGCTTTGTTGACAAATGGCTGCATTGGAAATCTGTTGCGCGTCGCAGATTGAGGAAGCGAAAACTGAAATGACATCGTGGATGTGATTCTTGCTCTTAAGAGGTGAGCTGAAGCTGCCCTGTTGTTTGTTTGTTTGTTTGTGTGTTTGTTTGTTTCATAAATGGACACAGTTTAAAAACAAATGTTGCTTTGCGAGACAAAAGATTAGGGTGTGATTGACAGAGTTAATCAAATGTGTGTCTGTCTACTCCATATGAGGTGTAATTAATGGGAGCTCAAGTCAATAGCGGGTGGTGACTAATTACTGGATCAGGTACAGAGGGAACTAGCCTACTATTAAAAGGAAGGACTTGCAGCCTGGACGCAGATCCTAATGTGGGTCAAAACGTCAAACTTCGTATTTAATGTGAGAGTTTGTCTGTGCACGTTTTCTTTAGGCATCTTCACTGTTACCCCAGGCACAATATGGATGAATGGATGATGCATGAATTGTATTGGCTGCTTTTTACTTGGACACCATATAAGCAACATTCATCTGCTTTTTACAACAGTGTATAAACCTTGACTTTTAAAACCTGATCTTAGCAGAAAATGTCATAGTTGCTGTGTTAACAAAAAAAACCCTCTCCCATATTGGATCATTTTGTTTAAAAGTGCAGAAAAAGAAAATAGACCAATTCTATTATACAGGCACCTTAAATTCCATTGTTACTGATTATTTTCATTATCGATGAATCTTCTTAAAATGTTCAGTTGAATCAGTCTACAAAGTCTAAAAAAACACAAAAGTCAAAACAAATACCGTATATTCCATTTATAATTATATAAAATGGATACAAGCAGCAAATCCTCACATTTGAAAAGCTGGACCCAGAGAACATTTTACTTATTTGTTGATAAGCTAATCAATAATTTACTAACCATTTCAGCTTAGTAGTAACATTGATTTATAGGAGCAGTTGGGGAAACGCTGAAACTGTGCAGTAAAGTAATGTTTAGGTTAATGTTAGTTCTTCTAAAGAGCACTGAATATTGACGTTTGTCGTCATCTTCAGCCAATAAGCCAAACAAACTAGATTCCTTAAATAGGACCGACTGTGAGTTCTTGCACACACTAAAACACACTAAATCACTACCTGCTAAATGATGCCCGCGAGGTGAGGTATACAATGCCAGAAACACGTTGTAATGGAGAATTAGTTATTAAAGTATAATGACTCTTCATCTTTTACTCTTCATCTTTGTCTGTTTGTAATGTGGATAAACATTGTGAACATGTAGAATGCAAACACTGGCATATGCTGCCTGCTAATGAGATCTCACTAAGACTGACAGGGAGCATCAATATTGCTGTTTGGCTCCAAACATAGCTGTCCGTCTGCAGATTAAAATGTTGATAATCTGGATTTTTCTGGTTCTTCAAAACTGGTTTACATTTTTGAACAGTTGTCAGAACAACAAGTCCTTTTTAAGAATGAAGCTGCAAAAATGTTTGTTAATTCATGCTAGTGACACTGATAATAATGACATTTAAATGGTTTGTCGACAGATTGGAAGTGAGAACTTTTCCGGGGCAAAATATATATATTTTTTTAATAATTAGAAAATGTATTGGATAAGAAATGCTTGCAAATGCGAGTGTCTGTTTTTATTTTTTTTAATCCTATTCTGATGCAATGAACTTCACTTTTTAAAAAAACTTGGAACTAATGACTATTTTGGCTTGCATCAGAAAACAGTATAAATATCGATGTTTGCTTCATTTTAAGTCATTAGGACTTTATATTGGTAATCTGTCATGTTGTGTTATAGCAGTCTATAAATATTTGTATATGCAACACAGATCTCATCGTGTGATGCAATCAATGGAGCAGGATCCCCAGTGGTCAAAGTCATGAATAATTCACCGGTTGTGTGACACCCCATTTGTCTCTTAATAGCTCATCTCTTCCTGTAATAGAGCAGGTGCGTCCTTGGGAAATGCCATGAGTCTTTTGTTTGTGTGTTTCATCTCAATAAAGCTGACGTGGAGCAGTACAAATGGTTCTGTTATCATAGTAATCGCTGCAACCAGATTCGTTATGTGAAACTGATCCAGCCCATCGACTCCAATCCGTCCGGTATCACATGACGGTAGAGTGCTCGTGGCCATTATCCACGACTCAGATCAGGATAGTTGAGCCAGACTTTAATGGAACATACACTTCTGCCCAGAGGTATAAACATTTCTGTTTGATTTATTTCTGCAGCAGAGTTGAAAAGGCATGTATGCATGTGCAAATTGAAAAACTTATTTTTTTTTTTTAGCGACTCCTTGTAGTTAGGTACAAGTAAGTTATTGTGTCATCCAACGACATTTGAAGTCCTTGATGTTACCAGGAGGTCATACTCCGCTTCGCCTGAGTCGCCTTCCATTCAAAAAGGACTTTTCGTTTGGATGTTTGAGCTTCACTGTGCAGAATGATTTATGTTCAGCGTTTGACTCTTGAAGTATGTTTTCCCATTGATCTGCTGAAGGCCGAAAGCTTCTCTTTCCATCTGAGTTTGAGGAGTTTGTTGCGTCACAACAACTAGTGTGGAAGCCAATCTGTGTGTCATGTGGAAAGTTCTCAGTGAAGTAGGAGAGTGTGTCTATTGGTTAGACTCTGGCTACGATCTACTGCAGGATATTGTAATCATCTATGTTTCTGTCTCTTTTATCTGAACAGGGGGAGACAGAGAGCGGATGACAGCCAACCATGAGACCTACCTTCTTATGGCCAGCACCCAGAATGACATGGAGGATTGGGTGAAGACTATCCGCAGGGTCATCTGGGCACCTTTTGGTGGAGGTCAGTAAACACACAACCACTGTTTTTATTAGCTAAACAACTTGTTAACGTGTTGATGTTAATGATGATGATTCATTTGGAGGACTTGCAAAGTTTCCAGAAGGCCATCAAAGTGTTGACTGTGTGGTCTTGTCCCACTGACAAAATACATCCTTTATAGTGCAGAGACTGTCCTTAACTAAGGACTAAAAGTACAAACATTAGTTCCCTTGTGCACAATGATAATAGTGTAACCTAAATCCATTTGTGTGTGCATGATAGAGACAGGATTAGGTGGTAATTTCCAGGTACAATTGGCTGCATTTTTCCCACAATATGTTTGATCCTATCTTTTATAGAACTGTATCTCCAAAGTTCTAAAACAGGCATGTTTCCTGAGTCTGTTATCAAGTAATGCATCAAATTGCTTCCTCTTTTCATGCTCCATGTTTCACTCCATATGGTGGGTGTCCCGCCTCATGTTGCATCACTACAGTACTTGACTTCACCATGACGAGATGTATAAACAGCCTTCAGGCCTTCACACACTGGCCTAGAACACGAATATTTTGTGCGAAAAAGCGACATGATTTTTGTTCGGAACATGGTGGATTTTTTTCTGGGCATGGCGAATAAAGGCATCAACACGGAGGCTCCTTTAGACCGTATCAAGACGGCAAACTTTATGACTTTCAACCTTGACAATGGCAGCTCATAAAAGATCCACCATAAAAGCCCGAAACAAATAATATTCAATGGCGAGTATTTTGCATTTTCGAGTTGTTTATTTTTTTTTGCCCGCCCGGTTTGTGTAGGACTTTAGTCCTAGGAATATTTGCAGCATTAGATCTGTGCCTCTTGAATCTGCACTCACACGTTTATGTCCTCTTCCTATCCAGCCTGTTCAAGCTAATGAACGAAGGAAATGAATGTCTTTAAAATCAATGACATGCTTCAAATAAAACAACAAACAATGGTGATGTAGTAATCATCTAGTGCACTGTGATTCATAGCTGAAGTGCATGATGTAATTGTTCTCATGAAGTTGTTCCTGGGATCAGTGTGATGATTACGGTGTCCTGCTGCGCCGCTACGGCTTGTTATTGACTTTACTGGCAGACATTGGCCTACATTGTGTGTGTGAGCAGGGCACAAGTGCAGCATTTGAGACCGGACGGGCAGTTCAGGCAGCTCTCTGTGACACAGTGAATGGATGAGGCTGAGCTGGCCCCTCTGTTTTCAGTGCAGGGAGTTTGATGTCTATTGCAGTTGACTGCTCTTCAAAAGGACGAGCCATTTGTCAAAGATGCCACAAGAAAGGTGGCTCCAATTTGGAGCGGAGCCGGGCTTTCTCTCTCACACACACACACACACACACACACACACACACACACACACACACAC
>CALSCE010010647.1:6224677-6247714 GCA_943593645.1 Bovichtus variegatus
ACACACACACACACACACACACACACACACACACACACACACACACATATTCCAGGCTTTCACATTTTGCAGTAGCAGCAGAGGCTAACTGAGCTCTGATTGGCTGTTGAAGTGTGATTAGAAGTTTCTGTTCAGAGAGTGACAGACGGGGAGGGGAGCTCCCAAAACGAAGCCCATGTTTGACCCACAGAAGAGCTCGGAGCCGGTAAAGGTTTGCTGTCATGTTGTGCTGAACAATTGCTATGATGTTGAATTAATTACTGGCCAGCTTGAACAAACAGTTGGACAAGAGAGAGTTTGAAGTCAGATGATTGAGAAATGTGCAGCTGTGGCCTCTCCATCTGGATTTTTGGAGATTTATTTCATGGTAATTACCAATTGTTTGTATGTAAAGAGTTTGCATTTTAATTTGAACTGTTTGGATTAATGCTATGTAGTAAATTTAAAAGGATTATTTTATAATGTTCTTCATGCTAAAAACATTTTTTTTAAATTTCCAGCCATGTAGTTTATAGATTTTCTGGGAGGTTTTATTTGTTGGTTTGGACAAAAAATATTACCGCAGACAATCTCCTCCAATCATTCTGACATGTGTCATGTCTGTTTCACATTTGACAGCCACCGTTTTCGTCCTAATTTACGGTGAATATGTACTTAAGTCTAACACCACAGTTAAAGGTCCTTCACAGTAACGTGTGATGTTTGCTGCCTCCTGGTTGTGGGTCACATTTCTCGTTCAGTATGTGATTTTCTCAGATTTAGTTTTGCTCTGTATACTGTCTGTACACAGTTGAGGCCGTTTTGTTTAACTGTATATATGTAGCATTTAGTAAATTAAGGAAGGCGTTAATATCATATTGCATATTCAAGGTGTGTGTGTGTCTGTGTGTGTCTGTGTCTGTGTGTGTGTGTGTGTGTGTGTGTGTGTGTGTGTGTGTGTGTCTCTGTGTGTGTGTGTGTGTGTACCTGCTGAGTGGAGGTGTCGCTCTTATGTGCTGCAGACGTTGTGCTATGAGCCAGCAAACATAAACACATGCACACACTCTCCATAAGCTGGGTCACATGTAACTCTGTGTGTGTGTGTGTGTCCAGGGAAAACATTCCTGGACTCATGACCAGAACGTCTGGTGGGATGAACTCATTTTCATCCAGCCACTTTTTCTCATTTGTTCTCTGATGCTCTTTTCGATATGTGAGGATATTCATCATTCTTTACTCTGGTGGAGTTGGACTTATCTTTATTGCACTCTGATCCGTCTAATATTTGGAAATGAATATACAGCTTCAAATACTTTTTTGGGAATTTGTTTTTGTTTAGTGTTTTCTTATTTAGGTTGCTGTAAAGATTGAAGTGGAAAAGTCCCTGAAGCAGTTTACCCAGGGGAGAAAAAAAAGACTCTACTGTTAATTTCTGAGCAGCTTCTTTTCCAGTGAAAAAAAACAAACATATTCTGAGATATGGGAATGAAGACAGTTTGACTGACTTATCAAACTGATGCATCTCTTTGTTTTGCTTTCTGTCATAGCTGCAAAACTGAGGCTTGTTTTTGGAGAATGCTAGAATGCAGACACTTTAAATTCTGCACCTCTGGTGTGTTATCTTATCACAAATATATTAATAGGCGTTTCTTCCGGAAGCTTGCAAGTTGTGTTAGTTTCAAGAGGGGTGAGTATGACAACATACCGTGATATTGTTAGTGAAAAAGCAACTTGCGTCCAATGAAAATGTCTTGAAGCGTTTGCATCAATTTAAAAAAAAAGCCACATTTCAAATTATTTTGAGCAACAATTTCACATGAACACCATCTGGTTTTGAGCTATTTCTTGCTGTGTCAAATGCTGTCAAAAGCAGGAGGATCCTGGTAAGCTCTGTTTAATTCAGTGACTGTACGCTACCTTGTCGTACAACGTGTATGCATGTGTGTGAGTAGCCTCTGTCTGTCTCTGGAGACCGGAAAAGTATGCAGATCCAAATCTCCCAGGAAGGCTGCCTTAATCCCCTCTTGTGTTGCATCCACATGAGACGGCTGTAAATGGAAATCAAGTCCTTTTTTTACGGCGACTGCCTCAGACAAAAGGCTAGAGGTGCTCAGCAGGAAGTTAGAGATTTGATCATCAGACTAAGGCTTTGTGGGTGTACATATTTTTTGCTTTGACTGTCTAGCCGGCCTTATCAGAATTTTTTTTTTTCCAATCGATTTAACTGCTCTCTTTGATGTGCCTTAAGCTGCAAACGCTAGCTTTTTTTTTTCTAATTCTTTGAAAAATGCTTCTTTCACTTCAAGAGAGAAAGTTAAATAGTGCAGGATATTAAACGGCATTAATATTTCAAAGGCTAAACCATAATTTTGGTAATTTCAGAATCATACCCTAAATTTAGCTGCAAAGAGAGAAGCAAATCTGTATCTGTGATATAAATAAAAACATTAATAAACCCGAGAGACACTGGGGTTGTTTGATTTGTGGTTAATAGCTGTGGTTATCTTATTCTCCCATTAAATAAAATTCAAATATAAGTTTAGTCATTATGAATATGTGTTCAAATATTGGTTAATAAAGAATCAGCCAATACCGAGTTCTTGAAGCATTGCCATTTATCAATCGCTTACAATCATTAAACATTTTGTCTTGTGTTTCAGGGATCTTCGGCCAGAAGTTGGAGGAAACTGTAAGGTATGAACGCCGATTTGGGAACAAGCTGGCCCCTATGCTGGTAGAGCAGTGTGTGGATTTCATCCGGCAGTGGGGCCTTCGCGAGGAGGGCCTATTCAGGCTGCCCGGACAGGCCAACCTGGTCAAAGAGCTGCAGGATGCTTTCGACTGTGGAGAAAAACCTTCTTTTGATTGGTAAGGAAACAGTAAGTGGACTGGCTGCTTGGATTTCCTCAGTGCATTTTAATGGGAAGTTGATATGCTGACACTGTTGACTGGTCAAGTTCTGCACCTCTGGAACCACATGGGTGCTCCTGTTGGCCTGAATTCCTCCAGACGTTTACAAAAAACTAAAGTGGGCGAGTGGGCATAAGATTTTGTTGGATTTAGTCGGAGAGACTTTAATTTTTAGAGGCTTTAAATACCGGTTGTGCATTGGAAACCTGTATTACTCAACACATATTATGATCCCTTGTGGCAAACGAAGACAATGGAAAAATTCAGAAAATGAAATTTGAAAAAAAGAAAATCTGACTCAATTCAAGTAAGCCAAACAACATGACATAAGTGTAGAAGACATATTTAATGTATGTATGTATATACTGCACAGTAAATGCATATCGTAGAATGAAGGAAGAATGTTTATTTTGAATGTATTGCATTTTTTGTTATTTATATTATTATTTCTGGGACTGTTTGTCAGGATCACGTAAAAATGAACAGTTATAAGTATTGAATATAACCGTGTAATCTGTCTATACTTCATTTTACTTCTATCTGCTAATATTCTCCTTTTGAACGCCATACCTGTGCTGGTGTTAACTGGCAGATAGTTATGGATGCTTTGACTTTACCACACTGAGGGGTAACAACTGATAAATTGGGGAAGAAGAAATTTTTCTTTGTGAAAGTCAAGGAAATCTTCCTCAAATGTATTGTGCTCCTTCTCATTCACATTCTCCCGCTTCACTGCAGCGTTGTAGAACACTGCAGTACAAAGCAGTGATCTAATGTCTGACGCTTTAATGCCATAGCAGGAAAAGCACAGGTGTGATTATTCAGGTTAACGGCGGATGATTTCATTGAGTTTGTAGGAGACTGGCAGACACCTGAAACAGTCATTAATGGTATTATTATTATTATTATTATTATTATTATTATTATTATTGGTTACACCTGTGTAATTCCTGCCGTAACGAGACAAACATGTTTGTGGAGAAGAAGCCCCGTTTGTCACAGGTTGTAAAGTTTAAGAACATCTTTTTCTAGTTGGTAGATATTTCTTGGTTAATACTAAATTACTAAACCAAATCATCTGTTTGTAGAATCTGAAATCTAGCTTTTCTAAATAATCTTTTAAAAATCTAAAATCTTTTTTTTTTTTTTTTTTTTTTTAAACATGCAAAAAGGCATCAGTGATTAGAGCAAATATTTAGCAAATTCAGGCACTGAACACAGTTAAAGTTCAATTGTAAATTCAGTTTACACATCAATGTCTACAGACCAGTACAAACCCTCCACAATCTTAAAAATCATCTTGCAACTAAATTGGGGTTACAATCTGCCTTCATACTATGGGGTGTGTGGCTGAACTGCGACACAGAGCAGTTTTTTAATGTGACAACCTTCATCCATAACTCAGGGTAACAGAAACACACAGTGATGGACATGCCGCCTCCACATCTCTTCTTCTCCGCTCTTCCTCCCTCTTTCCCTCCCGCCATCTACTCTGATGACCGTAAATAACCCGAGATAGGTCTGTCAGGACGCAGGCCTACATACATCAACATCTCACCACTTCCTAGAAACACAGACAACAAAATCACACCATCTTGTCAGCTGCACAGTGACACATCGCTGCCTCCTACGTCTGCTTGAACACAACTCATGTTATGCAGTGGCAACATCTACGCCCTCCTCTGTCTCTACCCATGTCCAAGTTTTGTTCTTAACTGTCCCTCACCTTGCTGATTCCATCGTTAGCCCTAATAACCTCCTGCCTGCCTCACCAGCGGCCCCTCGATGGCTCATTAGTGACTCTTGAGTTTACCGTGGAAATCCTCTTTCCTTTTGGCACGTCAGTGTTGCTGTTGTTCGCTGTGTTGCCTCTGTTGTCTCTCTCTGTTGCTTATGTCCTGTTTGCTTGCTTGAGTTTGATTCTCCCACTAAAGATTCTTGAGGGAACTTAAATAACCTTATATTTTTGGGGCATTTTTGATGAAGCATTGCATCAAGAGTTCAATGGAAATACTCTTATTAGCTTTCTGAGATTTGGATAAGAATATCCACACCACTCTCATAACTGTTTGTGACTCTGGCATTAAAACTGCATTCATTTATATATATTTATACATTAATTTTAACACATTTTAATCAGATCACATTTTTTAGCATTATTATTATTATGAACACTGTCACATATTGTAGTATACATATTCTTTACATATTTCTATTTTTCTCATCAGTTCTCTACGTTCATATATATACTTTGTTTCTACGTAACCCAATTTTTCCTCAGGGATCAATAAAGAATTTCTGATTCTGATTCTGAAATATAAAGCTCCAGTCAGCTGCCGGCTGTGAAGTAACTTCCTGTGAGCCGCTTCTCAGCCATGAATACTCCAGCAGTCCTCTTGCTGCTGGAGTATTCATGTTGATTTGTGTTTGCCTCCATGCCATGTACCCATAATAAATAATAACCTCAACCCTCCCCCATCTCTATCTCCATCTGTCTTTTTTTCCTCTGCAGTAACACAGATGTGCACACAGTAGCCTCTCTACTGAAGCTGTATCTCAGAGAGCTGCCGGAGCCCGTCGTCCCTTTCCACAAGTATGATGACTTTCTGGCCTGCGCCAAGCTCCTCAGCAAAGATGATGAAATGGTAAGAAAGAGTACTTGATTGAGTTTCCCCTTACCTATACCTTACGTACTTTATATTCTGTATATAAACAGGAGTGAGCCATGAAAAGCTCTGACATAAATCATCCAAAGTCCTGCTTTGTGGCATTAAAGCTGGTCTCTAAATAGGATTTCTTTCACGCCATAAAGATAGTGCTTCACAGCAGGGGGCGAGTCTTTGGCTCCCTCACAGTTTCTAAAACCACTTTTTCTAATTTTTACTTAAGACTCCAAGTTTGTGCCTTTTGTGTATGCACGTGCGTGGATGTTGTATTTAAATTTTAACACCTCAAGCTCAGGTTAGTGCTGCCCTACCCTTTTAAACTCCCTAAGATTGAACTAAAGAACGAACACAGTGAGCAGAATATTCTTTAAAAAAAAAAGAAAGTGTCTGGCAATTGGCTGCATTGCAGCAGGTTTTTGGTTGTTTGCAGTCCTGTGAGCTCTCTTCAGATTTACATATTGAAAGTATATAAATCATTTTGTGTGATAATCTTTTTTTTATTTGATTTAGATTTTTGCACTCTCGTTTTTGCAAAAACGACACATGGAATCTTGTAGTAGATGAAATCTCTCATAAAGACAACCGTATCTCCTCCGATTATAGAATAAACATACCTCAGGAAGTGATGGGAATAATTTAGTACTCTAATCATTGCTTTTGATAAATAAAGGGCCTTTCTTTTTCTGATTTAGTTTTGTTCTCTAGTTGGTCTGTAGGCGTGATTGTTGTATTTGATACGTTGTAAATTGCCCATGATTGATCGTAGCTTGTTCTATGAATTGATGTGAATTATTGGTGTTGATTGAATTTCCCGTTATCTAAAAAGTATCTGTATCATCTGCAGGGAATGAAGGAATTGAGAAAGCTTGTGGAAAATCTACCTCCAGTGAACTACAACCTTCTCAAGTACATCTGCAGGTAATAATTGATTGTGGATGATATTTCAAATTGTGACATTATTGAACAGTTTTAAAGATGATTTTTTTTTTTTTTTTTTTTTTTTTTTTGTTGTTGTTTGCCAGATTTCTAGATGAAGTCCAGTCATATTCAGGGGTGAATAAAATGAGCGTCCAAAACTTGGCCACAGTCTTTGGGCCAAATATCTTGAGGCCGAAGGTTGAGGATCCAGTTGCTATTATGGAAGGTCAGTATTCTTGCTGGTCACATGCGTGTCTTGCTTTCTGAACAATGATGTATGCACATTTTAAAGTACAGATGATGAGTTGTGGTCTCATGTTGCCAGGTACTGTTCTGGTCCAGCAGCTCATGGCCGTTTTGATTGGTCGCCATGACGTGCTATTCCCTCTTGATGAGGACAGCCCCACGGCCCTCGAGCTGGTCAACAACAACAACATCGAGATACAACGTGGACAAGCCACCACAACTACCTCCGCCATCACTACGGTGTCTCAGAACGCCGAGAACAACAACACACAGGTGGTGCGGCAGTGTGTCTGGGAAGCACCCGAGTCTCCTTCACACCGCCAACATGTAGACAACAGCGTCTCCCCGCGATCGACGAGCCCCCGTAATGGTGTCATAGGACGCTTTGACATCACCCGTAGTCCACCACTGACTGTTAAAAAGAACCCGGCTTTCAGTAAAGGCAGTGGGATTGTTACAAACGGCTCCTTCAGCTCCTCTCCGTCTTCAGACCCTAGTCAAGAAAAGAGCCAGACTTTGACTGGAGGTGGGAGTTTACCGGTGCGGCGCAGTGGGGCGCTCAAAGGCTCCGGAACAAAAATGGGCACCAGTGGCGTGACGAGTGGAAGCAGCTCTGGAGGGAATGGGACTGGAGTTGTGCGCATGGGCATTTCAGGCACTGACGTGGTCACAGGGAGTCTGAACGGCCGCAATGGTCTATGGGTACCAAACGGCTGCGTCACGTTACGCGAAAACAACAAAACGCGCGACTGCTCCCACGGGGATCAAACATCCAATCAGAACCGTCTGTCCACGTATGATAATGTCCAGTTAAACCACCACAACATGCAGCAGCAGAACCACATCGCCAACACGTGTCTGAACAGCAGCTGCGAGGACAAGCAGAGCGTCGACAGCGCCACCTGGTCCACCTCCTCCTGTGAAATCTCCCTGCCCGACAACTCCACTTCCTGTCGCTCCTCCACCACTACCTGCCCTGAGCAGGACTTCTACGGAGGTCACTATGAAGACCTGGATGGAGTGGCACGGGACAATGAGCCTCCCCAGTCTGGTGGAGGAGGAGAGGGGGAGGGCAGAAACAGCAACAGAGAAGGAAGTGGAGATGGAGCAGGGAGGAGCAGTCGGGGCACCAGCAGTAGTGATAATAGTGATGGTTACACTGTTGGCAACGGACCCAGCAGTCACAGTGCCCTGCACAGTTTAGTGGCCAGTCTTAAACAGGAGATGCACAAGCAGAAGACCGAGTACGAGGCCAGGATAAAGAGGTAAAGAAATGGTCTATTTTGCTGACTTTGCTAAAGATAAATCAACATGGCTTCATATTTAGTGCCAAGACATGAGAATGGTATCGATCTAGCTTAAAGTGTACAACCGTAATTCCCAAAACATTGAAATATTCCTTTAATAAAGTTGTGAATCTTTAAGTACGGTATTGCACTTTTTCTTAATTTTGTTTTTGCAAACTTTGACATTTTTTTAAAGTTTCATATGGCACGCTGAGGGATAATGCACCTGCACAATTACAAAATAATTTCACAGACGGTACAATGCAAAGGGAATGTGCAAGAAAGCTCTACATGGAACATGTGCTGAAATATTGTTGCCTAACAATAAAACAGGACTGGAAGTGTTGTGATAAACTTAACCTTAAACACAACGTCTTGTATGAAGTAGTAATTGAACAGATATTACATTAAGCTCCTTAAAAATTCGTTGACCTCCTTTTGCAGCTTGGAGCAGCGTAACCTGGAGCTGGAGACTGAGATGGTGAGTCTCCATGAAGAGCTGGACCAGGAGAGGAAGAAGTACACCATGGCGGAGATCAAGCTGCGCAACGCCGAGCGCGCCAAGGACGACGCGGAGCGCCGCAATCAGATGCTGCAGAAAGAGATGGAGCAGTTTTTCTCCACGTTCAGCGACCTCACTGCGACTGGCAACACCCCAGCTGCCGACCCCCGCCGACCAGATCGTAACAACACCATCTGGATACAGTGAAGCGAAGACTCGGAATGGTTTGTTATATGATGTGAACATTACGAGTGCTCCAAACAGGATTTGGCTGCTGGTTGTTGAGGGAAATTTGGGAAGTTACAATGCAAAGGCTAATGGCATGTTAATTTAAGAAATAGGAGGTGTAGGGCTAATGCAAGCCACCTGTATAAATATAGACATCACCTGGAGTGATGCCAGACTGACATTATCTGTAAATAAAGCATTATTTAAACAGCTCCAACATACTCAGAACCTGTGGTGGTAATCACTCATCAGACTGGAAAGAGTAAAGACACACCAGTCTATGATGACACACAGTACTATTATTATTTTTACTTTAGCTCCTAGAGACGTATAGCAGGGAAGGCAAAGCATTTAAAAAGGTTATGTTCAGCAAAAAAAAACAAAAAAAAAAAACTTGGACCTGAAAACGCATAAAGACCATGCAAAAATGCCTACCTATGTTTAATTCACTTTTTAAAATCTAACCAAAAACATCTTATTGTTCCATGTGATTCTGTATCTGCTCATGTACATAGACGGAAACAATGCAGAAAAAACAAGTGTCGTATGTATGTAAAAAGAAATGAAAGTAATACTTAAATGTTTATCTGATATTTAAGCAAAGTTATCAATGTGCGATATTTTATATTACGATTTCTCCTTGCACTTACATGTTTGTTTAGTCTCAGCAAGGTGGTACTGAATGTTCTGTCGGTCAATGTGTGTACCATTTAAATTGGACAATATACTGTTTAATATGTGCCTGTGCTTCGGTGTTGTTTCATTTACCCCATGACCAAAAAAAAGAAAGAGCCTGTACTGTAAATATTTTATAGATAATCGTAGACACTACTTGTTAGTCTGCACTGTGGTTTGAAGCTTATTGAGATGGATATGGCACGTATTGAGTTGATACTGATTGAAGAATGTTTTGTAGCTTGTAAAGATAAATCTTAAGACTTGTACGATGGGTCATTGGCATGAATCCCAGATAAAATAAAAAATATCAGCAGTAAATTCTGAATTTCAGTTGAGAAATTGTCTCCCTCCCCATTACCACGTGTGTAGCTGCTGTCATTCTCTAAATGCTCTTGGGAATTAAAGTCTCTGAGCATACGAAATGCCTGTTTTTATAAATACTCGTGTAGTCTTCTGACAATTTATCCACCTGACACAACATGTTTCTATCTTAAACTAGCACAGAATAACAAGCTGCATCAACAAGGTACCAACACGGAGTTGTGTTTGTGGGTCATAACTGTGAAAAAATTGGATTACAGCGTCAAGTGTGTCAACATTGAAGACATGATTCAGTAGCAAGTGGTGTGTGCATGATGGTGCATGAGTCCATGCGGGCCGGTGTACAATAAGTGAATGTCTGTAAAGTGACTGCTTATTGATGAAGTCTTTGAGTGTATTTATGTAGCTTTAAGCCAAATGTATACACATGATGTGGATTTGCTGATGGGTACAAAACATCTTGAGCTGGACTTCTCTGAAAAGAAGGTGCTGCTGGCTACTCTTCCTCTGAAGACCAGGTCCCATTTAAACCTGCTGCTGGTCAATGCAGGACATCTGGAATGTGCACATGGAGGGGGAAAAAAGTGCCTGAACAACTGAAGGAGGGAGGGGGAGCCTGCGCTTCTCATTTTGCACCCTCCACCGGGAAGTAATAGGCTTAAACCGAGCTGACAGTGGCACCTCGTTCTGTGAATTCCACACAAAAGAGCAGATTATGGACACAGGGCAGGAGGGAGAGGAGGACTGGGATAGTGGAATATTTTCATGACATGATACACAAAAGAAAAAATACTTAATATGAATAAAAAATGCATTTTCATGTGAGTCTCTCTTTGTTATTGAATGTGTTTTTCAAGGTTGCAACTTTATATATAACATGTGTGTGTGTGTTCATATATATACATATATATTCATATTCATATATATACATATATATTCATACACATATATATTCATATATATACATATATATTCATATACATACATATATATTCATATATATTCATACACATATATATTCATGAATATACATATATATATATATATATTCATGAATATATATATATATATATTCATGAATATATATATATATATATGAATATATACATATATATGAATATATATATACATATATTCATATATATATATATATATATATTCATATAATAAATGATTGGATATTAGGATTGGCACCACTATTTTCGTTATCGATTATTTTACAGCTAATTATTTTTAAAAACACTAATGGTTTATTTCATAACATCAATTTACAAATTTTTAAAACAGACAAAATCAGCAAATCCTTACATTTGAGAAGCTGGAAGCATCAAAACCATCAGATTCATTTCCAAGTGAATGCTGTGTGATAATTAAGAAGTTGGCTTTAGATTAACCTGTTAGGCAAAGACATTTATAGAAACATCTCATATGAGAATGTGTTCATGTAATCAAGCCACATTTCTGAAGTCCCAAACATGTTTATGACTGAAAAAGCCCATTCGAACTAAACTACAACTAAACTATGTCTTAGGATCCACTTTGACCGGAGAAAGTGACGATATGGATAATAACACTATAATGTTATGTCATGTTATACGTCAGTATTGATATATTGTAATACTTTTTAACATTTGAAGAATGTCTTAATATATAAAGTAACCAGACAGGAATGTCTTTCAACCTTATCCACAATTGCCTAATATACAACCACAGAAGGTGAAGTTACCACAGGGCAAAAGATATACGTAAATCTGACAGTCTCATAGTATATTTCACCATATTGCCTTCCTCTAATATGAACTTATCACTTAAGTGGGAGAGATCAGTGCCCCTGCTTTCATCCTGCACCACCAGGCAACATGTTTTTATCTAGTCTGCTTGTTGCTAATGGATGCCAGCCTTCATATTGTGTTTCCAGCAGAACTGAGTGTGAAACTGAAATAGAAACTGTGTAGGTGGGACTCACTGTCACAGTTTGGGTGGTTCCTATGTTGAAGAAAAAAAAAAAAAAACACTAAAGGCTCATGGAAATCCAAAATATTAAATGGCAAATAACTGCAGGTAAAAGAGAAAAGGTACACCGTTGTCCAAGATCAAAGGTTTTGTTTATTTTCAATCACATACATATACTATTTTTACATACACAGTTCCTTTAAAATGTTGTGTTTACAGTAACAGCTTTCAGTAATTTTTTTTTCTTTTTCTTTTGCATTTGTTTTGACTTTATTTGAAACGCTATAGCCTGAAGCTTTGAGATCAGCGTGAAACAGATACAATTTATTTATTTATTTTTTTTCAACCTGACAATGTCAAAAGAATGTTTCATTAAAACAGCACGGAGTAAAAGAAACAAGAAAGAAGGAATCGTAAAAGAATTAAAGAACAACATCACCTGATTCAGATGAGCTATACAGGGTTTCATCATTGTAGAGTTTCACATTTCAGTCCACATTTAAAGACTTCAAACATTTTAGCATCACCTGACCCTCGCGGTAGCTTGCCTCCCTGTCTGAGTGCAATAGTGTTTATTGCATTGTTGGGTTGTTGTTATTTACAATATGACTCGAAAGAAAGAGGTGTAAATCAATTAACTGGGGGACACAAGTACTGAGTCCAAAGATGTAATGTTGGCACAGCCAAGTACAAGATGTATCCTAACTTGCGACTTCAAATTGGCAATAATATTACGGCCGAATGACGAGTCAGCCATCTTCAGATTACATGTGAACAGAAATTAATTTGGCTAATCCTGAATCCACAAGAGATCATTTTAAAGACCCTCGTGACAAAAGTTAGGAGCAGGATTGGTGGTTGACACATTTCTAAATTCTAAAGTTTATGTGACTGAACGTGAATACACACATGAACTACTTCCAAACACACGACTGTACCGACTCTCCATCAAACATTCTTAAAAGCAATCCCACAAAATCTTTTATTGAAGGAAAATGTGAAAAACGTGAACCGTTAAATAATCTGTCCAGATGTCAGATCACATCTTCCAATTCGACCTTACAGACAGTTTGTATTGAATGCTGGTTAATTTGAAATCACACACACACACACACACTGATGACAGAGCAGAGCAGCAATGACGTGAGTGAAACAATTCATTTCTACATTCAGTGCTGACAACCCAGCTGTTAGAATCATCTCGACTTCAGGCGCATTAAACAGGAGCAAAAGCACCTTCCTTTTTTTTTTTCTTTTTTTTATCACAACAGAATTGTCTGGAGGGATGTCTTATAAAAAGATCACATTCAGAGAAAGAAAAGAAATCAGAATATGTGTCGTGAGTATCTGTGGTGTACAGTGGGAGTCGGCTCGAAGCACTTCGACCCCTTAGTGAGAGATCCATCTGAACATTCTCAAAACACAAAGACATTTTAAAGTTGCACCCTGTTTTTGAAAAAGATTGCCCTGGCCAGACCCTGAACAGAAAGCCGAGCTAGCCGTAGCTTATTCTGGAGACGCCACCCTCAGTCACCCTCCTCGCTCTGAGAAGGTACCCTAAGTCTGTGTGTGGTTCACTGTACACAAGCAGAAAGAGTGTTAACAAAGTAGCCATTACAAGTTATGTGTATCATTTTGGGGCGGAGGGATTTTTAGACATTGTATGTACAGCGACAGGGCGCTTCAGGTGGACTCCATGCAGAAAGTTAACCACTCTGCAGTAGCTACAGTTAGATTATCGAATGTTAAGAAACAAATACGTGAAATGTCTACCTAAACAGTGCTGTCATCACATCTCTGATGTTTCAACAAGGCCAAGACTGTGATTGAACCTTTATTTCTAAACTAGCGGACAAGTGAGCCATGCGATTTCCATAACTAATGGAAATATGGTGATATTCATAGAAATGGTTGTAAATGGTGTTTCGGTGCGCTAGAAACAAACAGTGTAAGCCACCTTGAGTGTCTAGAAACCGCATCTTTGTATGTTGTCAGTTACCTGATTGTCAAGTACCAATGTATTACGCAAACTATGCATAAAGTAGCGTGTAATCTGTTTGTTTTATTCACACAAACACAACTCACAGTTTGTAGAATGGTTTTCCATCTAACAGCAGAATTATTAAAACAGAAACTATTTCTTTGCTTGTAATATTTTATTTCTTAACCCAGCATCTGTTAATGGTTCTTTGCCCATAAACCCACACAACCTGCATGAGAACATGGAATATGGCAGAGAAAACCAAGATTATGAGAAACATTTAACTAAGGATAAATAGCCTAACACATAACATATACACAACTTACACTGTAGATCACCTGCTTCTAATTGGAGTGTATTTAATCTAAAGCACTTACAGTGGTTGGCCATGGTTGGACGGTGGCGTGAGAGAAAGAGTGCAGGACAGCTGCCAAGCCTTTGCAAAGTTCAACGCTAACAATGCAGTTTCACAAACAAGTGTTTGTGCGTGCGCTAGTGTCGTAGTTTCTGGTCACGCTAGGGAGATTCAGTTTAAAGGAGAAATTAAATCAACATGCAAAATGGCTGAAAACCTTTCATGTCGTGTAAAAACTAGCAGAAGCAGAAGTTTGTGTGGAGCCATACAATCTGAGGAAAACGAATTGATTGCAAACCACAAATCGTCACTGTCACTGAAAGTTAAAGCGAACAGTGTTTAAAAAAAACACTTGCCGTGGCTTGGGGATTCGGATAGTTTTAAGGCAGAAAAAGATGAAGCAGAGGAAAAAATACCAAAAATAATATCATTTCAGCACTTACAATGCTTCATTCCAAAAGGCACTTGCCATATTCAGGTTCCATCTATCAAAATAAATAAGTCAATAAATAAATCTTCCAGCTAAGAAATAATTAAGTCTACGTAACTGTTGGGTAGCCTCTATCCAGTTCCTTTTTTATGTGTCGTGAAATGAGTTTACTTTAGAACAAAACGACACATTGCTACAAAGTTAACACTCATCGCCCGCCTTTAAACTACCTAGTGTATCATTTGTATCTCTTTCTAAAATCCTTCTATGTTTCAGACAGTCAAATAAATAAGAATTGTCTCCTTGTGGCAACACCACAGTGAAACACACCAACCTCCCGTGCCTATGAGGGGTTAACGGTACACAATGACATGCAGGGCTGTGGGCCAGCCCGTGGGGTGGTGGAGGGACCCGTCACACACTGCCAGGAGAAATTAAAAAGGGACACTACACACAAATCAGACTTTTAAACCCCTTTAAGGTAATTTAATGAAGTCTGAGCACAATCAAAATTATTTATTTCAGAGTGTACTGACCCTTTAAGTCCCAAACTCAGCCCTGACATTTACTTATGTCTTAATGGCTTGTCTGTGGTTAACAAACACACACACACACACACACACACACACACACACACTCACTCACTCACTCACTCACTCACTCGTCCTATCCTGTGACCAGACCCCCCATGTCTGGAGTTGAGTTAGTTTACATCCTATATAAACAAAAGTCTCTATACCGACTCATTTTAGCATACAGTGAGATTAGCATTGTTTTAAATCTAGTCATGCAGGACTACAGCAATAGGCAGGGGCAACTGAGGTGGAAAGCAGTGATGTGGCAAGGTGCGCTAGTCAGAAAAAAACTCCCAGTGTACTGGCCGTCAGTCCCACTCTGTGTGCCCTTCAGCTGTACAGAATTACATTATTTACAAGTAGCACAGGGAGCGCCGCTCTGGGTGAGAGCGACTACATATCCCTGCAGAATAACCACATAAAAACACACAAATCAGGCAACCTTACATTGGGGATTGTGTTGGGTGGGGATGAGGGCGTTTAGAGGTTAAAATACAGCAGTGTCATTACGTAAGGGTTGGATAGGAAAAGGGGAGGAGGAGAATGTATTGTACAGTAGTGATGAGCAAAATGGCAGTCCACCTTGCCACAATGATTGGAGCATAAATGCTTTTGTAAGGAATTGGGAGACCAGCAGCCAGCCAGTATGCACTTTACAGGAGATGCAAGTCGAAGCATTTGGTCATTTCGTTTGGATGCCATATACAAGATATGTGGGGTAATATAAGCAAAGCAACTAGAGGATCATTAACATACTTCAGTTTAAATACCACTGCTGTTTATGAATGACAATGCACAGGCTTTAGATTTCATCATTTCAGAATCTGTTTCCATAACTTCATGTTTTTGTTCTTAATATATTAATTTTGATCTTTGCTCTTTTTTTTTTTGTCGTATTTTCAGTCGGTCATTTCGGTCGGGTTCTTCACCTTCGGAAGAACATGGGGTTGCGCAGGCAGGCCGCTAGTCACCTGCAACACCCCAGGGGTCCTGCAGAGGTCTCCAGGCTGCTGTCAGTGTCTGAGGCCAGGGTCTGGTCGGTGGACATGGAGGAGATGTCGTTTATGGAGGAGGAGGGAGGGAGGCTCTCGCTGCTGTTCACGGCTGCACCTGTGCTAAGGGAATCAACAGCAGCGAGGGGGTTACAACGTAAAAGAGTCCAGGCAAAGACAGCAGCAGAAATACAACTACAAGAGATATTTTGTAAGTGCACACAGAGAAATGGTATAGTTCAATGAGACTGATACGTCAACAACATGAAAATCACCACAATCACAGTGTGTCTATAAAGAAACAGGGGTAAGTAAGGTTTGGGTCCAATGGATTTCACAGGAAATATCGTCAAAGGCTGCAGCGTTTCAGCAATTCATGAGAGAGCCAACAAGTAGCTACTTCAAGGTTTCAGTATAACTCTTAATCCAGTCCACTCGGCTGCCATTCTGTCATTAGTAATAAAAATAAAAACTTCATTAAAAACATCTCTGTTAGATCTAAACTGACTTTTTCTTGGCCCGACAGGCCCTTGTAAAGACACGTGTGAGGATACGATTCAGAGTAAAAAATAAATAAATAAAAAGATAGACAAGGTTTTGAATATTACTGCTGGTTTGGAGGTTGACACACAAACATTGGACTTGCAGACATTTTCAAAAAGAAGGGTCGAAGGGTGTCGATGAACCCCATCGCCCCTCAGTGAGTTTTGCTCTCTTTGATAAGTTTGTGAGAAAATCAATCTAAAAATGGGCAGTCTGCTTTTGCCATGGGAGTTGAAAGAGTAAAGCCTGATTAAAAAGCATGAGAATATATGGGTATTGCAAATATGAGGAAATCATTAAAACAACCTTCTTTTTTTTTTCTTCTACAGAGGACACAGTGCAGGCAAACTGTAGATCTGCTGTTTGTGTCTGCTAACTGTGGGAGGTAATTGCTCAATGGAGACTCGTGGGTACTTCAGCTGACCCAAAATAAAAGGGAGAACAAAGCAGGATTAATGGCTGGCATGAATTGACGCGGTCACTTCACTTGTAGGTTTATTTACAGTAAATACATCCGAAATATCTGTCAGTGTCACCATGCAGGTGCAGCGTAAGTTTAAATGTTAAAAGATGACTTGAAACCACAATAGTAGTAGTAAGACAGATTACTAATGGAAGATGAATTAAGCTCTTAAATCATACAGTTATTTAAGACTAATCTTCGAGGGGAACTCTGGCCAGAGTTGCGACGTGAGATTCTGGCTCTTGTTATGTGCTGCTTCGGCACCGCTAATAAGGTCTGAACCATTGTTAAATCTTGTACTACACAGCCGCCCTCTGCACTCAGTGAACTTCTTCTCCATCTTTTGATATAAAAGACTGATGTGAGGGATGATGTCTAGGGTATTGTAGATAATATACAGTGGGGCACAAAAACAATAAAATGTTATCTCTATAAATAATAAATACTGTATTAAAGATGTTACAATCTCCAACACACACACACACACACAGTACCACTGAGTGAGGCATCATGTGTGCACTAAGCTCTTTTGTTTTCCTGCTGCAGTAAAACGCTGCTGTCTGCGGCTCCTGCACTGCACTGTGTCTGCTGCATAGACACATGCAGCCTGTGATCTGCTACACTCAGCATCACACACAGGGCCAGCCCTTCTGCTTGATTACTTGTGGAGAGCAACAAAGAAAGAAAGATGGAGGTCATGAGTTGATGCAAAGTAGCTGTTGCTTTATGTGTTTAGATAATGAGAGTATGATGTCTAAAGTCTCGTCGTTCCTTTGTAATATCTCAGCTTGAAAAGATGCAACAAGCAAGACAACACTGTTTATATGCCATTTAAACTAAAACGTTGTCAAAGATACTCAAGGTTTATAATGTTTCTACAAGATGCTGTCTGTACTCTGCTTTGGTATTGTGAGAGAGGTTCAGACTTTATTGTATTTTGCATTTCCCTTCACGTTTACACGTGGCACTTTCCTCTGCTGGTCAGCAGATGCTACTGTTTCTGCAGAATTTAGCCTTCAGTTTGCTTTTGTAATCTTCAGAGTGGAACAGATTTCTTTTCATGGAGAATGGCTGTTGTTTCAACCTAGCAATAAGCTATTTCCACAGTGACGTCTGTGTGGCCTGATCAATGCGCTAACGTGACTCCATACTGCCGCTCTGTGGCAAACTATGATAACAGCACTTATTGTGCTTGGCGGTCCTTTGCAGACAACAGAGCAATATAAAATGTCAGCTGCAGCTGAGGACTGAAATGTCCTGTGATGGACCCCAAAGGACCCAACTTTTACACATATACACATACACACTCATTAAAGTGCACACAGCATAAATATAAATAAATATATGATGAGGCCATCTTAGCAATTACTGATTAGCTGTACAACAATACGACTTAACAAATACACTTTGCACAAACACTAAACAACATTTAACTTTATAAAAAAAAAAAAAGAAAAGGAGATGCAAACGACAGAGACACATGGTCAACAACACAATGGGTTTCTCTATTTACAAGTAACTCCAGTAAGGTTATAGTAAATTCACTTACAGAGCGATTAGGGTTATGCACTGAGAGTACCTGAAGGTGAAGGCTGTCCCTTCACAACGCCATTCTTCGTTCTCTCCTCAAAGTTCATCACCTCTTTGTAAATGAGTTCTGCCAAGGAGCAAAGTGAGGAGAGGAAGTCAGTAAAACATGCACAGTGGCGTCACACACTTTTACTGTTAACCAGTGGTGGACAGTAACTGAGTACATTTACTCAAGGACTGCACATGAGTACAATTTTAAAGTACTTTACTTGAGTATTTCAATAGCCATTATACTTCTATTCCACTACAATTCAGAGGCAAATATTGTGGTTTTTACTCCACTATATTTCTTTGATAACTTAAGTTACTTTGAAGATTCATATTCAGATTAATAATACAAAATATAATCAACAAATAGTTCATCATTTATTATTATTATTATAGGTTAGATACAATTGTATCAATCCCTTAATGAATTTCACAAGCTATAACCTGGCAGTATATATATATATATATATATACTGTATATATACTGTATATACGTATGTATAAAATAAGCTCCTCTTTTACCAGCTGCAACATTAAACTGATGAACACATTAATGCATCAACAATTATAATACAATAGTATAATTTACATTATTCTGAAAGAGATTGTTGTGCGTAATGAGCACTTTTACTTTTTGTACTTTAAGTATATTAATATGCTAATACTTTTGTACTTTCAAGTACAATTCAAAATGCAGGACTTTTACTTATAACAGTATTTCTACACAATGCTATTGCTACTTTTACTTAAGTAAAAGATCTGAGTTCTTTGTCCACCACTGCTGTGAACGTACAGTATTTGTTTTTTGGTTTGAATAAGTCCTTCTCACCTTTCCATTCATCAATGGAGTGTTCTCTTTCATCCAGCTGCTTGTCGTAGATCTGAGGCGGCGGCTAAACGGGAGAGAGTACAAACATCACAACCCCATCAACACAATCCCTTTAACATGAGATGTATATGGCTGATATCACTGGATAACTCCAGGTAGAATATCAACACAAAAATGTTTTAGAATACAAGATAACGTAATCATGCATCACATTTAGCAATATGAAATAATTGTCAAATAAATCCAAATATAGGGATAAAAATTTTTTTTTTTTTTACTATTAATAGAATTTGACACTTTAACATTTAACATTTCACAAAGACACGCTGGTCTACAAAGTATACACATGTGGATCGTGAAGAAAATAAATAAAACAAATAAAGAAAAATATCCATAATCACATAAAATGGTGATTTACATCATTTAAATATCACATATGTCACATACATCGAAATATTACAGGATTGAGCAACTGACAGACAGTGAGATAAGAAGAAATATGGTGGGTTGTCCAACTAAAGTGCCAATGTCCTTCTCCCACACGATTGTCATTTTATCTAGCAGGACACGAACATGCTGTCTGGCACCTAGTCAACCCTTCTGATCCTGCCCCAAACTCAGACACCATAATCTCACTGCAGGTGACAGGACCACCCATAAACCTCTCTGATGTGACCTTGTAGGGACACTTACATTCAGTAGCCGCAGCAAGACAGGAGTGAGAAGATTTCCTCATATAATGACTTATCAAAATATGCAGAGTGTATTCTATCCTCTATAATATGTATATTATTTAAAAAAAAAAAAAAATGTTAGGAATTATTGACAGTGCTGAACCAAATATGTCTCCTTTATTATTCACTCCTTAGACTTTATAAACACAATTCCCATTGAATAATTTTTCTTTGATGTAGGGCGGTTGCTCTTTACCATGGATATTTGGATGAGATCTCTGGCCTTCATCAGCGTGAGATGACATTAGAGAAAGGGAAAACAGCAGAAAATGTGTTGAAATGTCATTCACAGCCATATCATATCATATCAACTCAACAATATCAACATCAGAAAGCATCAACAATTAAACAACTTAGACAAGTGTAGAGTCATGAAATCCTCTTAAAAAAAATGAACTACAATGGAGGTGTGTCATGTGGCGTCTTTACAAAAGCTACTATTAACCAGCAGGATATTTAAAATATCCTCAAAGCTCAAATTTCTCAGCTGGCCATGCACTCATTAGTGTTTTGCTGCAGGTAGAAGTGGTCTCTGTGCAACTTTATCGTTGTGCAGATGGCTTTTTCCCAATCTCGCTGTCACCTCGTACTAATGAGGCACTGATGAAAAAATTAGGCTTCACCAAGTAGACCAGAAACACCACCACTCTTACGCTACAATACAGAACAAGGCACTTGCGCATTTAGACCTAGCAGCAGAACTAACTTTCTTTATCTAACGAGTAGCAAACAAATTGGGGGTTATTCTACTGAACACGAAAACAGTTCAGATAAAGAAGAATAAAACCATAAGTGAGAGAAAAATGAAAATGAGCAAAACCTTTAAACACAATCATAGATGCACTGACGCAGCAATTATTACTGGTACAGAACATACTGTAGTTTAAAATGTGACATCAGTGTTGTAATTGCTTTTGTTTAAAAAAAAATAATAATTATAAAATGATCATTGTTTTTTTTGTACGCCTACGTTCAATTTACAGCTCTGCCACCGGCCTACTCACCGCCTCCACCTCAGCTGGATCATACCACACGTTGATGTAAGGGTGCTGTAAGGCTTCGTCCACCGATATCCGTTTAGCAGGGTCGATGATCAGCATCTTAGACAGCAGGTCTCTGGCCTGGCTAGCTGTGGTTTGAAGAAGAAACACATCTGGTTGAGATCATGAGGCAGGAAAATATTCCTCTATGCCACTGATATGAAAAAAAAAAAAGAAAAAAAGAAATTGGAACACAATGAGGCAGAAAGGGAGGAAGAGAGAGAGAAATGTCAAGGATTAAAGAGAATAGCAAACAACAGCAGCTTGTCAAAGGAAATCAGAATCTCAAAAAGCCTCAATCACATGTGGATTAACAACAAAACAAACCACATTTACAGAGTGAGAGCTTTGGAAACAAGTTTTTTTGACTATTTATTATGAATCACGTGGGCAAAGTTGATCATACGTATGTGGTTCAGATAAATCCGCAACATTTTTAGCAACCATCCAGATTTAATCTAATTGAAATGTAAGATTCTGGCTCGTCCCATATACGTATCTACTGTTTGTCTAATAAATGCAAAATCTAGGTCTTGGTGCTATTTGTTACAGGCTGATTCAGTCTGAAATAATGGATGAAATCTAAGAAATGACCTGCTCCCCCTGGTGCCTTTCCATATGTACTTTTATAAGGGCATTAGTATGTAGAATGCACTGCATCTTTTAAAACATTTGGCTTCTCGACATACAAAAATGCCATCAGCATCAGCAGTCGCACAGTTGGTCAGTCTCCCCTCAGGTCATCTTGGACTCGTCTGAAATGGAGAACCCTTAAACCACACACCCTCTCTCTCCTACACACACTGGCCACATTATAAATAGCTCTACAGCAGCAGAGGACTGAAGGAACTGAACAGGGAAAGACAGATGAGCCGGACGCAGCCGCTGCATTTTGCCTCAGCATCAACACGTCAATAACAAACGGATGGAAAATCTGTAAAACGACTCCTCTATCGCTCTCTTTCCACCGTTCTTGATTTCTTATCTGTCTTTCTTGTCTCATGTCCTGCAGTCTGTCACTGCTTCATACAGTTCAAAAAGAAGCAAAGCCCAAAGGATGTCTGCCTCAGTTCCTACCTGAGAAAGTACAAAACAGCAGCACTACAACCCGGTCTCACACCCTCCCACACTCTCTCTCTAGACGCATTTCCTCTAACACTGTCACTCCAGCAGGGAGCAGCCAGAATACAAAAGTGATTCATGAGAATCTTACCAGACAGGAGTTTTGATGGGGGAGCGGGACAACAGAAAAAGCAGATTTTGTTATTTCTCAATGGAGGGAATTTGAACTTTGTAAAATACTGGGAAGAGAGGTTGCACTTCTCAACTGAGACAGAAGAAAGAAATGATGTCTTGGTTAAACCTCTGCATCAGAATAGATTGAATTCACCATGGCCCAGAATGGGGTTCAAAAAACGCATTTAATAGGGAGGCCCAAAGTTTTTTGAGGTAAAAGTTTACCAAAACAAAAGTTGTATTCCCTATATATGAAATAAACAAAACTAAGACTCTACAGCCTAACACAGCTGTGCTTTAAGCTAAATGCTAACATTAGTTAGCATTACTGCTAACTAATTACTGTACAATGAAAATTGCTAACATGATGTTTAGCAGGTATTTAGGTTTCCCATGTTTACCGACTTAGTTGAGCATGTTAGCATGCTATCACTAAATACAAAGTACAGCTGAGGCTGATGGGAATGTCATTAATTCAAGGTCATAAACCAAAGTATAAACTGATATGTTGATCTGATGACCTTTTGTGCGAAGCGAAAATTGACTGAGATAGATAGATAGATAGATAGATAGATAGATAGATAGATAGATAGA
>CALSCE010010647.1:6247724-6271924 GCA_943593645.1 Bovichtus variegatus
ATAGATAGATAGATAGATAGATAGATAGATAGATAGATAGATAGATATACAGACAGACAGATCACCATAGTTCATCTGGAGAGGGGGATATGGATGTCATCATGTAATGGCAATTTATCTAATAGTTAACTCTATCCTATCAAAAAGCACCTATCTTGTAAGAATATACACATTTTCGTGCGTGATAAATCGACACTGATTTTCCCTGTCGTATGTAGAGGTGCTATGAAGTGCTATAAAGCAGAGGTTTACAAAACCGCTCCAAGGCTATATCATTTATTGAAACATTTCGTGGACAGACATCAGATTTCTGTTATGATTTAAAGCAGGCATTGTGATTTTAACAGGTCTCCCCATGTGTGGTGTAAACTGTAAAAACTTGTTTTTACAGCTTATAGCTTCCCCTGCCACAACATAACTATATCTCTCACATGATTATCGTGTGTGTAAATGTTTTTATGTCCTATATGGGAAATAAACTTTACATATTATGTTTTAGGGCTTCTGTATTTAACAAAGATTTTGGCATCATAAAAAATCCTAAGGGTGATATTACGACTCCACATTACTGAATCAGAGCACAGGGACATTGGTATGTGTGTCTGCCTATAGACACACACATGCAAAAGTTTTAAATACAAATAATCAATCAATGAAATGGAGGACACATAGATAGTGGACAATTATATGCATGATGACACCTGTCAAACACGTCACTGCAATCTCATAAAATGGCTATAAAACGTTTACGATCACAAGAATTCTCACCTTTGAGTTTGTTGTGCTCAGAGTCAGCAGGGAAAAGGCAGTCGGGGAAGAGCTTGGGAAAGGTGAGACCTGCGTACTTTGGCCGGTTCTCGACGTAGTTCCTCACTGTGGGCTGAAGCTTCTTCATGAACTCTGGTGAGGGTGTGCCCAGCTGCTCGATCACCTTGTTCCACTGGTCGATGTCTGGTGTGTGTCGGGATTAAGGGAAACACACATGGAATATGCAGCATCCTGTACGCCTCAGTGTCCACTCAGGTATTACTCCAACACAATAATAGTATATGTATTTAGGACAAATAAAAAACAGTTATATTTTTGATTTACTCAGAAAAGGTATGATAATGGAGGTTGTGAGACCAAATAAAATGAAAAATATATATAGAACTTGGTCTGTTAGACAGAGTCATCAGCAAAGATACAAATAAAACATGCTAAAAAGAACATGATCATCAAGTCTCACCAGTCCAGCATACATGAGAACTGACAAAAGGTTGAGGAAATGTGTCTCATTAAGTGAAGAGAATTATGGGCCTCAGTATGCGTCTGATCAGTATTTTGCCCCACACCCTAAATCGCTTCCTAATTACTTTCCTTTTATTACTTTCACTTTCCTCAAAAACTGCATCGAGTTTAGTTTGGATTTTTATTCTTTTGGCTTACTGGGATTAAAATAGATCTCCAGAGATCCCTTGTTCCATAAGACACATTCATTGTGTGCCTCCTGTATATTCCCCTTACAATGTTGAGCTTACCTAAAAAAGCAGGAAACAAACCTGCTAATGAATCTCCTGACAAGAATATATATGAGTTTTTAATGAACAAGAGACATGTGGCATGTGGTTGTTTTTGTAGGGTGTGTCAGCTTGTGTTTCCCCTCCTTGTTGGGAACAAATGCTTCCTCTCTTACCCCTCCACAAACTCCACATGACCCCCTCCTCTCCCCTTGTTCTCACAGAGGGTGCCAGTTGTGGCAGTGAGCTGCCAGGGCCACCAGAGATCTCCATTACTTCATCTTCCTGGAGCGTCACACACTTCCACCTCCTTTTTGTCTCCATTGCACATTGGCCATGATCCACCCAGTGCTCAGAGAGGCAATTTTTTTCATCCACTAAGGTTGTTATCCATGGCTCTTCAGCAAGTCGTTGGATGAGCCTCTCACAATAAATACTTTTGTTGGACGATATATTGTCCCAGAAATAATTGCGATAAACGGTATTTTTGTCATTTTAAGAATATCTTGCGTCACTGATATAGTTATTCATGTCTTGAATCAGGGCATCACGTACCTGAAAGCAACTGCTCTCAAGAAAATGCTGTGGGGTTTCTATGATATTCAGCTTTACATGTGAAACAGAGAGAGGGAGCGACGGGAGGTCAGAAGGATACGGTCAGTCCCAGGGAACAGCACTGTCCCTCTTATCACCTCTCCAAAGATGCAGCCGACTGACCACATGTCCACTGGGGTCAGACACACACACACACACACACACACACACACACACACAGGCATATGCACAAGCACACACACACACACTCGCATTACCATCATCTATCAAAAATCACTTAACACTTCTACTTCCTACTGCAAATGACTTATATTAGAGACAAATACCTTTTCCCATTTGTAATCCTGTATCGCTGGGTTGCCTGTGCATTTTTGATATAACCAGATTTGAAAACAGATGTGTTTCTCTGCTCAAGACTTAGCTAGCTTGGTAGCAACCAGAGCAATATGTTAGTAGAAGGTGTGTGTTTGGATTTCAGCTGGCGAAACATGTATTTACATTTCTGTTTACATTACAGGTCTAATTTATTCTTTTAACCAAATGAACCAAACAATGCAGGGGAGGGAGGCTACAGCTCTGTTGTGCTGTACACGCTAAACCACGTTTGAATGATCCAATCAAATGTGTGGGATTTCATTTAAATCCCTCTCATAACTAAATCCACATTCTATTTCACATATATCGTTATACGATTATTGAAGCTAAAGACGCTCTAACTTCCGTTTCACTGTGACTTTGCACTTTATAGAGTAATAACAAATACATTCCTAAAAGTAAGTAACACTTCTGCAACATGACAACATGCAATACATGCCATCCCATAGCTGTGCATTCTACCAGTAATTACTTAGTCTACATTTAAGTGACATGTAAACCAAACACAAAATACAACAATTCCCTTGCCATCACTCTATAGCCGCCTATTTAACACACTGTTGTACTAAATGGCAATCGAACACCGAGTCACCCTGAGGCTCAGTGTGCTGTGACCTGAGACAGGCTGCTCTTCTATATCATCATTTGACAGACACCCGGGAAGGTGCAGATAACTTCAGCCAGTTCAAAACTTTAGCTCGAAAACTCTTTGAAGTAAATTAAGATTAGCAACGACAGGGTACCAGTCCCGAAACTGATCTATTAGTAGAAGATGAACAAAAGCCAATGATCTACAGTAGGAAAGGATGGAGTGTTAGATGATAAGAATTTCAGACACAGGAGGAGAGAGATAGTGCAGAGCTCATTGCAGGGGTTTTCTAGTTCTCCAGAGCATTAATCTTTCAGGGACTGCATACTCAGGGATGGAGAGACAGCAGTGTTAGACACAAGCACCTGCAGACACGCACAGCTTATCTGCCTCTACGCAACTTACAGTACAATCCTCATTTTACAGAATGAGGCTGGTGATATTTTATATGTTCGTTACGGTCAACAAATCCCATGAAAAGACCAAAGTCCTTTAACATATATCAATTATTTCTACCTTGCATCATCCTAGTATAAATATCTCGCCATCATGACAGTTGTCTCATTTGTTTAGCTAACATGCTAACAGTCTTCACACCTTCAACCTTTTGAACTTTCCTCACAACACCAACTGAGTTCAATTAAGCTGCTATTAACAGATGCTCAAAATGAATTCATAATCTCTCATTATTAATTCACTGAATGCTTAATAGCTGTCTGACTCACGTATGTGGGCAGACTCAGATGGCAAGATGTACTTCACGTGTGCAACACACGTGCACAAGCGCAGCATGTGGACTTTTTATCCATATCCATCCTAATGAAAGAAGTCCTCTTGTGGATGCAATTAAAGCACCATCACTGCAGGAGAACACACCAGGAAGCCCTCACAGTAACACTCTAAATAGCACACACACTTAAATATTCAGAGACAAGGAGCGCCGTTGCCAAAACATGAGACTGAATAAAGCTTAAGATTCAGTCATTCTGACTTGAGAACAATAAGATGATGATGCTTATTTTACGATGTTATTGCAGGTTAAATTGAAAGTGTTAAAAGAGGATCAGTTGGAATTGAAATTGTTATAAAGGCAGTTTAGTTCACCTCAGTAACATACGGAGAACATCAGGCCAGAATAAACTTCAAAGTGAATGTGACTAAGAAATGTAAAATGATGGAACCAAAGCAAAATTGACCAAAATACCAAGTGAAAAGCATGTATGAATTAAACATTTACATTTTTTAAAGGAATAATGAACAACACGCCTGTAGCTACTCTCCTTGCACTTGACTCTAAGAGCGTTTTGAAAGGTAGTCGAATCCATCTCGAGTCAGACACTTGAAACCCGACGGTAGTATTTAAAATGATTGATTTTGTAATTAATTCTTCATTATATACAGCAGAGATAAACCTATGAAAAGAAATTGTGTTACCATCAGATAACAAGGATACAGTCCCGCCCAGGGAAGAGGATTTTGTGGCGCACCATTTCTCCCATTATGCACCCCACCGACCATATATCCACTGCACGCATAGAGGTGACAGTAAGACGAAGAGGGAGCAAAAGAAAAGAGAGGAGGGCAAAGGTTAGTGTTAGATACATCAAGCTTTCTGGGAGAAGCAACAGTAATTAGCTGTCATTCAGTGAAGAAGAAATAATTAGTGAGGAGCATGTTACACAGAGACGAACTTGAATGAAATGCATATAGACAGAGAGCAGAAGAAGACCCTTAGAAGGACTAACTAGCGGCAGGAAATTCAAAGCCTCGGAGCTTCCATCCATGAGAGGAATATGGCTAATGAGTCATAGCTTAGGCTGACATTCAACCACAAGTCAGATGTTCTGGGGGCTTTTAATCAGTGACTCATGCCGCCAACATTACAATTCACTTAAGCTCATTTGCAAAAAAGTGCGACTCCCCCGGATTTGTTTGTAAAGGTCCACATAGAGATAATTGAGATGATTCAAGGATAACACCTGTGTAATTGTATCTTTGTTTTACTGATCATTAATGCTAATGAAAAGAAAAACAATTATATTTTTTTAATAGTGAAAATAGCTCCAATAAACACATTTAGGGATGTACTGTATTAGCAAATACTGCTATGCATACACTAATTTAATCTCTGCAAGTTGCTTTAACTGATTGCGGCAAAGTGTCAAAAACGCAAAAACTAGAATGACTAAAGTGTTATCCTTTATGTCTGAATTCGATCCATGCGACTCAAACACACTCAGTTATGATGAATTCTCACCATTCTCTTTGTATCCCATGCCCAGGATAACCTCTGGGGCTCTGTAGTATCTGGTCACCACATAAGGGGTCATCATGAAGCTGGTGCCTGCGGTCCTGGCCAGACCAAAGTCCAGGATCTTCAGGGTGCAGTCTGACTTCACCACTATATTGCTTGGTTTGAGGTCCTGGAGATGGGAAAAGACTGACGTGAGAAACTGCACATTTAGGTCATTCACAAAGTTTCTTTTCTGGTTTTACAGGTTGCAATGATTTCTGGTATTTGACCTGCTTATTATGTAATAAAAAAAACACATATTTCATTCATTTATTTAACGGGGACAATACATGTTAGCATTGTTACATTTGAAAAAAAAGTGATTATATATAGTCGGTGAAGACGGAAGCACCGGGGATTAAACCCCATGTTTCCACTGCGCCCTTGATTACCAAAGGTCATCAAACTACATATTTCTATCTCAAAACACACAACCTAAACCATGTTGAGGAGTTAAACAAGAACATTGAGGTGTCTTGCTTTCCTACCCTGTGAATAATGCCGGCTGAGTGCAGGTGTTTGATACCACACAGCATCTGGTAGAGCAGGTAGGACATTCTCTCGTGGTCAAGCTCCATCTGAATCACCTGGCACAAGTTGGCATCCATCAGCTCCATCACTAGGTACCTGAGAAAAGGTTTTATGGATTTATGAGTCGTTGACAGACTTAACAGTTGATTGACTGATGAGTTATCTGTTTACTAAAATCATTTGAAAGCCATACACTGAGCATTCCTCTACAATTTCCGGCTGAAAAAGGTGCCGTAAAGCAGCAAAGCAATCCCACTGCAGTACTGTTTAGCTGGAGATTGTTCTAAATGTGAACACACTCTCATTTATCATTCAGTATGAGAACAGGATACCTCCAGCAGCCTCAGGTTACACCTACAGTACTTTCACTCACTACACTCCAGCGGCTGTGTTCTCACAACTGCAGGTGTGAAGGAGTAACAAGCACATAATGCATAATGAAATCCCCTTCTTTTCTCTGTCATTTGAGATATAACATTACATGTAAATAAGTAGCCTTCATTTGCCTGTTACATGAGCTAAAATAATATTCTTTTAATGGAAATGTAATTATGCAAAAAAAGGGTTTCCTATACTCACACATCCTGGAATTCCTCTAATGATTTCTGTGGTGTGAAGACATTTAATAAACTGATAATCTGAAAGAGAGAAGAGCACGGAGAGGATCAACATATAGCAGTTCCAGCAAACATGCAGTCAAAATCTGAGTGACAGCAAGGGATGGGGATACAAGTTGGTAATGACCCTGGCTGAGAGCACTGCTGGGTAAGAGACAAGAGTACACTGAAGAAGTGAGTAGGAGCAAAAGAGCGGGGATAAATGTGGAGGAGAGGAAAAAGACAAGAAGAAAAGAGCTCAAACTGTGGCACTGGAGATTACATTCATGCCTTGAAGTGCTCTCTGTTTCACTTCCCTGCCAGTTCGGTACACTTCTGGAGGCATAGAATTTAGCACGGTCACAACGTTGCACTCGCTCGTCTCAGTTTTGTAGCGAGGGGATTTATCAAGAGCCAAACATAGACACTGACTGGGGTATTGTTTGAAACGGTGCTTTCTTTCTGACAATGGATACATTTTTATTCTTCCTGCATTCCTCCCTATCCCTGTTACCCCTCAGCTGAATCACTTACATTTTTGTGATTGACACATTTCATGAGCACCAACTCCCGGTATGCCCTCTTTGCATGGGTCTGGTTCTGGAAGGGTCTGCTCAGCTTCTTGATGGCTACATTTCTGTCCAGGACAGCATCATAGCCCGCACTGCAAAAGAAAAAACACAGAGGACAATGTGATAATTTCCCTTTAGTGTTCATGGCTGGATGAATCATAACGCTGTGACAATCCACTTTGAGTGTCATTGGTCACAAAAACAAATCAATTCTTTTTCACATCTCCAACAAAACAGACGTGTGAAAATAGATGACAGATGACTTTGTTTCACATTTTTATCTGGAACACATTTTATTCAATCATATTTAATGTGGCTGACTAGCTGTTAAGAGGGAAATAGCATAAGCATTTTTTGAGTGATTAGAAATAACGACATTTTAGCAAAAGTAGCTAATTTAAAGTGTTTGAATGATGTGACTACAAGACTAACAGTGGGTCGGTTTTCCTGTTAATATAATTCTGGCGACATTGAGCGAATGCAGCTCCAGGAAGTCACTGTGACTGGCCAAGAAATAGTCCAGCACATTTTACATTTAGAAAGAGCCGGGCTAGCTTCTAAGCTAAGCGGCTCCAGCTTCATATTTAATGGACAGATAAGAGAGTAAAATTTCTAACAGTTATCATAAAACCACTATTTTTACATAAATTTTGTTGTGCAGATTAAATGTGTTAATTAGCTTTAGAGGTGCTGTTAGGCAGATTTTGTTACCTTTGGACACAGCCATGCTAGCTGTTTCCAGACTTTGTGGTAAGCTAAGATAACCGGCTCCTGGCAGACGCTCACATTACTGATATGAAAGTGATTGATCTTCCCATCTAACTCTGAGCAAGAAAGCAAAAAAGCGGATTTTCCAAAATGTCAAACCATTCCTTAAATACCACGTACAACCATTCAGATGCTACAATAAACACTGACTTCATCTCTTTCTAATTATTAGCATGACATATCCGATTATACTTGATTATAATAAGATAAACATTATTGCTGTTGCTGTATTATAAACAACAACAAATAGAAATGCAGTGAAATAAAGGGGGAGATGTTAGATGGCTTCTTTTTCCACATAATGGCTACACCCATTTTGAGGGTCATTACAGCAAAGTGAATTCTTTGCAGACTCGACACAATGCCAACCCCTGAGAAGCTTTGGGATTTTACCTCTTTGTGTAGATTTATGTTTGTTTCCAACTCAAAGCATTACCTAGACAAGAAAAAGCCTCCATAAAGATGCCATGCACATCACATTCTCAGCTGAATCTTAGACTGCGCCTTTTCTGATACAAATTGAGTTTCAACGCTTTATGCAGGCTCACTGTAGCCCTGTTCAAGACAACAGTGTGTGTGTGGGTTTGTGGATGACTGGGTGGGATACAACCGTGGTTCATCATGTCTCTGGAGACTCCAGGCCAGGGATGTTGTGTGACCATGGAAACAGTGAATCCTTCATAAAAGCATTGATCCAATAGGGATTGGAGCCTGTCATCACTTTTCTGGCTGAGTTAAAGATGATGTCATGACCAGCTAAACTACTTAAAGCCTTCATCCCTCCTAAAATGCTTCTGAAAGCTCAGCCTGACGGAGCACACAAGTCACAAGGGCAGAGATGTGCGCAGCTTGGGATGTTTGTGGGCGACAACATTGGCAGATTGAGTCTTAGCTGTTTTAAGTGATAAAAGTCTTCCCTCGATACCATGGCTTTAAGGGGCAGGAATGTCCTGGTTGCATAAGAAAAGCCGAATTACTAAACTCACTGTTGGTAATCTTTCGGATAACTCCCTGCTTGTATATATTGTAATTTACATACAAGCTGTTGTGAGCACTTGTATGTTGGTAGAAAGGAATCCAACTGTCAGCTGTGTAAAATCAAACAGATGTTCATGTAGATGAGATTATGCTGATAATAATGCACAGTAAACAAGTCACTCTAATTATTTTATCATCATGTTATGTTAAAAAACATTCCTCCAACATTAATACACTGGTCACTGTCTCCTGGTTTGTAGTTAATGTGCATGTTGACATCTAAATGAGACTATTGCCACAGTGTGTCTCATTTGATCTCTATAATCAGAAGAATATTACATCATTCTTTGGGGTTTTATGTGGTTTTGGTGGTGGTAATGCCGTCACCATATGACACCAGATGACAGCCGTAGGCAGAGCCAAGCAGCACACAGCAGGGCAGGTTAAATTAGATTTGCACTCGTCTCCCTGCCATCCATCTCCACAATATCCTTCAAATGGGCACAATCCCAGCATTAGCAGTAACAGCCTGCCCAAGCTCCTTTGCAAATGCACAAAATTGCTTTGGAGCGGAAGGAGAGAAGGGCTGAGGGCATGGGAAGCAAAGGAAGGACAATGAAAGAGAGCGAGTGGAGGGCACAGGGGTTTAGAGTGTTGAGAGCCAGTGAGTCTTTATATACTATAAAATACATATAAAAAAACATGTCAACAATTTGGCTCATCCCAGGGAGCATCTCTGAGGCTGGTGTATCCTCTAAATATAACTTATAATCACTATAGATCTGTTTGGTCATTTGACAAAGAGTGTAAGATGCATTCCTTTAAGTGGAGCCTTGGCAGTGGGACGGCTGCATTCTGACAGGGCAGGCGTGAGATGAATTACAATGAATATGAGCTCTCTCTGCAATCCGGATTAAGGATTCACATAAATGCCCATACTGTTAGGCCCATATGGCCCACACATCCATATTCTAGCCAACATATATCATCAGCTCATAGCACTGGAGGGGATATATATGAGCCTATAGTGAATCCAAATAACACAAGTGGCCATACACTCCACATTTATGATTAAATAATGCCAACAATCCTGATTCCTCTACGAATGTAGGGATTGGGATTTTTGGGGGTGTTTTTTTGCCTGCAATGTTGTTAATATTTCTCAGCTTCTAGGGAGAAACATGACGGATATTTTAACACTTTCTTAAAGTAGTAGCAATAATAGTCCTTCATTTTCAATTAACGTTTCTTCTTGGCTTATTTATTATTTACCCTTCTAACCTTCTAAATTCTAATAGAAAATAAATATCGCTATTTAATTAGTTTTATAAGAAGAAACAGGTGCGCTTCACAGTTGGGTGCTCTGCTTCAAAAAGGTCCATCCGTCAGTCAGTTGCAATTAAAATTCACCAAAATAATGAAGACTGGAGGAGATTCTTTAGCTTTTTTTGCTCTGGATTGCTGCCAATTTACCTACATTTGTTTTGGGGAAACAAACACATTGCTACTTCATTACTTTGTGGTTTAGCTAAAGCCTAATCAGTACTTTTTAACCATGTCTATTCACAGTAATAATTGAAGATGTTGTGGCTCTATTCCCGTTCACATGCATCAGAAAACATTAATTATTCAGATTTGTTTGCCCTTTTAAAAGGAAGCTCGTTTGACATTAGAATTAAAACCCAAAGTATTTTCAAAATGATCGTTTGAAGGAAATAAAACATTTCTACATTCAGAAGCTTTACACTGAGCTGATCCATTCTCTTCCACAGAGCTCATCGCCACATTTCTGCAAAGATGAGTCTCACGGCTGCGTGCTGTGCAGATGTTATCATTGGTCATGCCTAACGGAAACACATCAGGGTTTTCTAGAGAACTGAAAACATGACTTTCCGATTGCCCCCCCCCAAAAAAATGTAATAATAAAATTACATCTTGCAGCCCTTCACTCACACAACAGTGAAAACAATAAGCAGAGCTCCTCCGCCCTTAATAATATCCCACAGCAATAAACTACAAGACAATTAGAAAAGCAACTAACAGCTAAATGAGATAATGAGATAATGACACATTGAATACTAACTAAAAAACACATCAAATAGCGGGATATGATGTAAAACAGAACATAAAGGAAACACACTGTTGAGCACTTACCAGACAATTCCCTGAGCTCCAGAACCAATGGGCTTTAAATTCTGGTAACGTTTTAAAACTGTGAAGGTGGAGTCTCCCACTTCCACACTGTAGAACTGGTTGTCCACTTTGCTTTTGCTCATGTTGTAATGTTTGGCGATATATGACACATCCACTTGTTTTCCAAAACCCTGCATGAATGAAACACAACAGAAAGATCGTGTCAGTGATGTTAAAGACCATTTATGTGTTTATTTACCTGGCAAGTAAAACATCTGCAAAGGAAACATCAATTTGCGCAATAACAGTAAAAGGTCAAATTCCTATTGTACATTTTATGTTATTACATGATTATTGTTAAGTCATCAACAATCAATAGATCAGTTAAAACAGTCAATATGTATTTAGTTGTCGTTATATTATCGACTCCTTGTCTGCATTTAATGTGTGTATATAGGTACTTAATTGTGTGTTAGGGGATATTCGGTTAAACTGGAAAGGTAGACTAAACAGGACAGGACATACAGTACCGTTTCCAGGCAGAAATGTAAACTCTACGTGTAATGACATTAGTGCCACGAATGTCTTTACTGTATTCACCAGACTATAGACACTAATGTTTTATGAATGGGCACAAAATATAATTAGGCTATATTTACATGGGGCAGAGCAGTTTAACAAACGGTGCCACAACAAAAATATCATTTAATTACTGACTGGGTAATTACAACACAGCTCACAAACCAAACAAAGCTGTGCTTTACTGTGTATTACTGAGGGGCACGAGCTTGAAACACTTCCCACAAACACCATGAAAAATTCATATATTTGATGTAATACGTTTGAATTCAACATGGCCGGCAAGTTATCCACACCTAAGATCTGATTATTTCAATACATTGGTCTGCAGCCTTTGCTGTACAGCTATAGTGTCTGAGAAACATCAAGGTTCACATGCACGTGTAACGCAGACATCCCAGGCAAAGTGTCTTAATCATCTTAGCTACAGTGGGATAGCCTGTAGCTAAAGTCGCAGTCCTCACACACGCAGACTTGTGATATAGACTCAATGTACACTTTATGAAATTACATCCCCACAGGAGTTTTGCATTTACACTATCAGAAATAAAAAGGAGACATGTAATGTAATTAAGCTTCAGCTAGGAAGCCACTGCATTGCTTTCTCTTTAGTTGAGATCTTAGTGACTAAGTGACTTGAGGTGTTTAACTTAATGGAAAATCAGGTCTACCTGAATTTCTTTCCACTTTGCATGAAATTAATTATTAACACTAGGAAGGCCACAAACTCTTCACCTTCTAAAAATATATTTCGATAGATATTTACACTAGGGCTCCAAATCGGAAGTGGAAACCATTTTGAGCTTCACATTCACAGGATAACGCTCCTTCATTTCTTGAATTCTCAACTGAATGTTTTTAACTCAAGCCGTTCTTGGGTTATCTCACTTTTTACACACAGAAACACAACAAAACCACAACGTGTAGAGCAATGAAGGGGAAATGGAAGTGAATGGGTACTGTACCTTTTTTACCTGTAAGGAACACACACCTGACAAAAGGCTATCTTCACATCCAGGATTGGTTGGCTGCAGTTATATAAGAAATGTCTGCTCATAAATACCTGTAAGACACAAACAGAGAAGAAGCCAGGGTCAAGGAGTGACTGAGTGCCATGTGGACATCAGCAACAAGAACTTACAGTACCTGAGCTGCAATTTCTCGCTGGGAAACGAACTGAACCCAAACACATAAACTGTACTCTACTGTCTACTCTAGATCAACACAGACCACACAAACTAGTGGTACATTCATCTACATCTGGATTGATCCTCAACCACTTGCAACACAATACACATTATTATACATTACAGCAGTTGCATTTCTCATGGTCTTTTCCGAGTAAAGCATTCTTTGTGCAAAGTGATGTTGGGAGTGAATTCACTGCTGTTTTCTCATCTACTCTGTCCCCATCATTCTCAATAAAAGTGAGAAAAACAACAAGTCGTCACTACCCACTCTTCTGCACGCAAGAATGGACCAATAAAATCGATTCTTCATCAGAGTACAATATAGCACGGCTACAATGAGCAATGTCTTTGTGTTTCAAGGTGCTGGTTGTGACTTGGGTGGAAAAAGGACCTGGATACAGCTGGTGTTGTGGAGGAGTGAAACACAGTATGGTAATGTTTGTTAATGACTTCCTGCTAAGCTGAAGGCTAATATTTCTCCTGCTGGTACTGCCCTTTATCCGCAATAATGTTGATATCGTGACATCATGTGTTTCTCCGGCCTGATTGCACTAGCACCCTTTTTGCTTCCTCACAAAAGTTGGAAGATTGATACCTCTCTGCTATAGATCTTCTCATCTAATTCTCAGCATGAAAGCTAATAAGCTTATATCCAAAAAAGGTTGTACTTCTCCTTTAAAAAAAATGAAAGTTTTTATATGTCTCCCTTTTGAAAGTGCACTGTCCTCAGGGTCTGTTAATTATTCAAAGTAATAAAATCGTTGAAATACGAGTTGTGCAACTCCGTACATTTGCGAATGATCTTTAATCTTAGCACCACAAATATAATATAAATATATATACACATATAAATATTGTTCAGTCAACAACCGCGATAATAAACCTTTCTCACCCTCTTTGACATTGTATGCACACTCACATTTTATCACTTTGACACTAAACTCATTACCCTTTTCAACCTTCATGGGACCTCTGAGTACTTTAAAGTTATTATTTTAAAGTTCATTTAGACACTGGGGAGACATGCATACAGTTTCACACGGCTATATTTAATACAGCTATCATACATGAAGCAAGATTTCAAAGAGCTTGTGCCACCAGGCATTGCATTTGCATAAAAGTAGTGTAGAAAGTTTTGGCAAAGCTGGGAGGCTTTTCCTGTGAAGGTCAATGTAGATTTGCACATTTTCTGGAGCTTTTTTTTCTTCCGGCAGATCAGTTCAAAAGATCGCAAGGGAGGAATAAATAGGAGCTACATCGTCTGCAGCTATCGCACAATGACTCTGGCTTCAAGGGTTTTCCAGGTAATGAAGCCCCCAGTGTGCTAATGATCATGTCTGCTGAATAAATTGATATGTGATGTTAATGTTGCCATTGAAAATAACAGGCTAGAAAAAAGGTTTCCTGCTGGCCTAGTGAGAGGGGTCGCGGGGTCATAAAACAGTGACAAATGTCTCCAAATAGTTTGCCACTGTCCACTAATCTAAAACAGCAGTTGAAAAGATGTGTCTTAACAATTTTCTCTCAGGAGGTAAATTTAGGACTTTCTGGACACAAATGTATCACTTAGCTCCACCGCTCCCTTTAATAATGTCACAGTCAAGGCTTTAGTGTCTCTGCTAAATCCAAAGGGAGCAGGGCAGCTTTAAAAAAGAGATGTGGGACACGAAGGCGTGAGATGTCTGGTTTTAGCCCATTTAGGCCAACCTTTTACTTTATACCTTTTCAGTTTCAAAGTACGAAGTGATGGCTCACATTCAGCTGACTGATTCACAATAGCGCCTGGAATACTAGAATAACTAGAGAAATCAAACGACTGAAATGAGAGTAAAACGTAAGAAGAAGGGAATAAAAACATGAGAGGGAGAAAGGGCACAGTTACGAGGCGAGAGGTTTTTAGATGTGATTCTTGTGCGTCCACGCATCAGTTGCAATCCCCCAAACCACTTTTGTGATTTCACGTCACAGCTGTATGTTTGACATGACACCACTGCCACCACATTAAGCAGCACACTGTTTGCTATTAATCTAACGGGTCAACATAGAAAAAAACCCCACCACCTCGCTAGCTACATCTGTGCCCCTCTAATCTTCAGCCATCTGTGTACATAACATATTCTATCTCTCGCATGGCCAGCATGTTTGTCTTCTAGCAGAATATAGTGTAATAAGTCAAACACCACATGGATCATCTCTGGAGATGATATCAGGCTGTGCCGGCGTACATACAGTACGTAACTTGCTAGTTAGAGCTACATTCATACAGAAACATAGTTTAGATTGTGGTTTCCTATTTATTTCACGATGTCATCAAACCATATCACTATAAAACAACAATATGAAAGTAGAAATATGTGGCTAAATTGTAACTGAACTGTTCAATAAATAGATGGTTTCTGCTGGAATGCTTTTTGATATCAGAATCAACAGATCAGCACAGGCCTTTCACCACCTACAGGACAAATATATGGTGAATATGTAGAATGGTTTCACCAGAATTTATCCTGGTTGGTTGTACTAATATATAGCACAATAATTTAAAGAAATACTATTAAAAAAGAAATGGCATAATCCAACACCCTTTTGGTGAGAAAGAGAGAATAAACACGAAGAAAACATGAAGAGGGAAGAAAAACAGAATCAGGAAGTTATGGCTTTTCATTTTTGTGTTAAATTCAACTCATGACAATAGTGTGCTTATGACTGTCTTTTTCATACATATATAAGTTTCCCACTTGGGGGGACTAAGTCTTTCATATTCACTAAAACCTGGTGGATTGTATGCGAAGGGATGTCAACTCTGAAAACCAGTAAATATGAAGCAGAACCATAAAACTGCAGCATCTTAACTGGATAAAGACTATAAACAATTTATCTTGGAGCTGTCATTAACACAGCTTAACAATAATGAGTTTGAAAGCTGCTGACTGTCACGTCATGAAAAAGACGAATGGATTTGTATAATTATCGGGAACATTTAATCACGAAGATGTGACAAAAGTGTCAAATCAAATCACACTAGTTATTTATTCCCTTCGTGAAGCCGACAGCAGATTCTGTGCTTGTTTGTTCAACCCTGTGACCAGATTCTGCTGATAGTGGTCATGGTTGAAATGCTGCTCTGGTTGCAGCTAATACTACACTCAGCACCATTCCTTAAAATGCCCATATATCATTCTGACAACATTATGTCACGAGTACATTGTCAGGTGATTAAGAGTTTTTTTTTTTTTCTTACTCCAGCTCGTTCTAAGTGGACGCTAAGAGAGAGTTGGGAGTTTAAGACATATTAAACTCTGTTCATGAAGAATAATGAATCATAATTCACATAAATTTCAAATAAACGTGTGAAAATCTATTTAAATATACAAGATATGGCTTGTTGAACCACATTTCAGCAGTACGGCCCTGAAGACTGTGATGAGTTGTGTTTAGTGCTGAGGATCAGTTAGTACCAGGGGCTGGTAACACAGCGTCAGAGTAAAACTGTTGACCAACTTTAAGTTAATGACACAGTTATAATTAATGAAAGCGGTGACAGAACGACGTAATACTGCTCCATGTGGGCCTCCAACTGCCTGAAGAGTCGCATTTCCCAACTTCACGGGTCTTGTCAGTGTAACATTGTATGTCTGGAAAAACTATATTAGAAACAATTGTGTATTGTATTTAGCGTCCAGTTTGAAACCGATACTACAATACTTTTTCCCATTAGGTCGGTAATGAGTATTAATCCATTTTTCGCAATAATCTTAACTTTATATTTAACAAAAGCAGCCACATTTTTAACTCTCTGTTTTGATACTTGGTTCCACAGACATCATTTGGTTTGCACTCAAAAAGTATTGATTGTCTGTTTGAGCTTCTAGCCCTACTTAAAAGTAGTTTTTAAAAAAAAAGAAGAAAGATAACGTGATGGCTGGATCTTCAGTGAAATAAAACCATAACTTTTGCATGACATGAGCACGAGGACAATTTCTTAAAAGTTTTGCTCAGGAGTGTTGCTTAGTGTTGCATCAGCTTTTAGAAAGCAGCAGCTTCTGCAGGATGTACAGAATATCTGGACGCTTTGTAGTATAGATTGTATAAAAATTGTCAATTTGCAGCAGTCAAATGTTAGACATATGTAGTGCTAGCATTTCCTTCTTCTGGAATTGACTGTTTCAAGTCTGATAGTTCATTTTGAAATTACCAGCCTGTGATCAAAATTCAAACCAATTTCAAACAATTTCGAGGAACACACTCATAGTCTCTGTCTCCCAGAAACACATTCAGACACAAATGTACTGCACAATTACAAAAGGCCAGGTCTGTCACACTGATGAGACAACCGTTATTAGGAAAAAGAACTAAAGAGACTCAAGGATGAAACAGAAGAAGACGAGAAAGGAGATTTTAATTATCCTGAATGGGCTAATGCTTATTACTGATAGAGCAGACCATTAATCTCCAATGCTGCATGGCCTTGCTGATGCTGAATTGTGCTGGTGTGTGCATATGTGTGTGTGTGTGTGTGTGTGTGTGTGTGTGTGTGTGTGTGTGTGCTCTGCAGCAGTTGTAGCTGGTCTTTGGTATTTGGATCCTGGGCATTCTGTTACATCCGCCCTCATGGGCACAACAATGCCTCGGGCAAACCAATGATCACTCTGCATACTGGGTCCCTTTGTTCAGCAGTAACTTTTAATCCCAGCACGACCTACTGTAGTACACTTTTAGTTTTCTGTTCTACCTGCTAGTTTACTGCGGACGCCTGGCAACCAAAGTGCATAGCAGCCTCTGATTGGACGGCTGGAGGAGCAGTATTAAGAGCCACAACTGTTATATGAGCCAATGGCACTAGCTTCCCAAATGTCTTGCAGTGTATGCTGCTTTCATGTAGTCACACTAGATAAATATCTTAAATTAGATACTTTTGTCGTGCTACTATGTGCATAGCTCCTATTAAATTAGCTGAATTGATTCTTTTATTGTTAGTTTTGGAATTGATATATTTGCTGCCATCTTGCCAGCAGTTGACATGAATGTTTTCACCCACTCAGATCATAATTATGGTCAGAATGAGGAGGCAGCATTATCAAAAGAGGCCAAAAGCTAAAGAACATTATCAGGCAAACGTGAACAACTTTGTATTTAGACACTGGACATTTGTGTCTTGATATACACAGGTATAACTAATAACATTAAAAATGGCTGCGTTCCATTTAGGTGTGCCAGAGACAGGTGCCTGCCATAGACCCTTTTCACAGCTGGTATTTTAGCTTAAAGCAGGTTAAGCACAGATATAATTAATGACCTTTAAGTGCTCCAGTAATACATACCACTGAGTCTAACATACACCTCTGACATTGCAGTAAAAAACACGCCTCTGTCTGATGGGATAAGAAGAATGCATTGAATGATCCCTCCCAAATATTACACAACAGTACTTGCCTACCATTTCTGTATTCAAAGAGCTTTCTGGAATATTTCCACATAATGAAGCCCTATGCCTGATTAACCAAGTTAGATCAATGATAACATGACAACACCAGAAGCAACAGACCCTATAATAAAATGCAAACTCTTTCTATGCCAGGTACAATAGCCAATAAAGTTGTGGTTCTGTGAGTGTGACCAGCAGAAATACTATGACGTTAGACAAAAATAAAACATGCTATATGGATTGTTGTAAACCGTAATACTAATTGTTATTATCCAATCTATTTACATCTGATGTGAAATGTTTACAGCAAAGGTGAGATGTTTTTCCAGCCTTGGCACAGCATCAGGTGTCTGGGCCCATTCATCTGATTTAGAGCTTATCTGAGTGGTAAAGTTAAAAAGCGTAGACACTATTATTGAAGGACAGGATATGAGACATTTCCCGTGTGTCACGAGTGTCCATTTCATTACTTGTTGGAAAGGTGCAGCCGGGGAACATGTCATGCCAATATGTACTGAAATGTTCCTCGTCTGGAAGGTGTGTTTGACAAGACATTCGTGAAACAGTAGTGAAGTATCGCAAAAATAAAGAGAATTTCAACATTTTACATGGATTGCTGGAAAAAAAGGAATATCATGTGTGGAATCGGTGTTACAGCAGCAGGTGTTTGAAATACAAAACAATGAGATGCAGCCATTATCCTCCACTCTGCTTGCAGTATGCATTTTACAGGCTGTTCCTGGCTCAGCAGAGCCCACAGTATATCATACAGGAAGACATGTCATGGTTGTGTGTTTCAGCCACATATGAGCCGAGTTATAGACAATGTTTTATGTCTGCATTAAATAGGTTGATTGACTGTTGTAGCACCAGAGGGCTACTGGTAAAACACAATGTGCCTGCCTGTCCTACACACCAGTGTTATTGTTTCCTGTCGTATCCATCTTTGTTTCCTCTCCTCTCACCACTCTCCTTCCCTCTGTCATGCGTTCACATTTTGTGAAAGTCACAATGCGCACCACAACAACCTCCATCTATGTCTTCATTCTTCCCTCCATCCTCAACACTGATGAGAGCCTTCTCTCATTTTCCTTCTCCCTTTTCCTGCCTGTCTTTTGTCCCTCGCTCCCACCATTCCTGATCCCAGGCTCCCAGCCTCGCTGCAACCGTCTCCCCTCCCCCTCCCTCGGAGCTCTATTGTGAGTGCTTGGTTCAGCAGCCTCAGCCTCTCCTGCAGTATGCAGCCTTGCCTTGCCTTTACTGTGCAGCCTGAGCCAAATGCAGTACAGCCTCCCATTTGGGCTCAGGGGAGGGGAAGGGAAGCACTTCAAACTGCAGATACAGCCAGGAAAACAAGAGAGCACCGACTCCCGAGCTCATCTACAGGCTGTGAGAATCCGAATGCTCACTGACATCTTATCGATTTTCTTCTTTACAGCTGAAATACATTTATCCTCTCTGTCTGTGCTCTCGTCTGTCGTCTCACTCACTTCCCTTGAATCACTTCAAGTAAACAACAGACATGTAAACTGAGAAACTGCTTACACTGCAAGTTTCTGATAAGCCGCACGGTAGCAACATGCACAACGTTCGGCAGGTGCATGAGCACATTCGTCTGATTTACAGCTTTTCTTACAGAATCTGAAACAAAGAACGGATTTTATTGAAACCCCTGTGCCTTTTGTAAAACAACATCCTGAATATTCATCTATAACATGATAAAGAAAATGTTCATTTGACATGATCACAGAGCTATCCTGATGCCATGGTTACAGTAGATAATGCTTTCTAAAATAGATCACTGCTGCAAAGGTATGTGCATTCTCCCAATAGAGTTTACCACACCTTGTACTTGATGTACTAACATTTGTCACATGCCCGAGTCACTCATACGTGCATGCTAATAGCAAAGTGCATTGAGAGAAAGTTTGGTGATCTAAGGCAGGTTAATAGCATTGTATTTAGTCTGGAATTAATGCCCCCTCTAAAATCCTTTGAGTCGCTACAACGTCTGACCCTTAGTGACTCTAAAGTCTCTTTACAGATGTGCTGCGAGGAGATTGGGACTGAATCTATCACAGCTTAAAGTGTTGCACTCAGCTATCTGCAAAGCAAATAAAAGCCGCATTTTTGTCAGATCAAATCCAATTATGTAACTGTGCATCTGACTCTGCGGGCACATTTCTCTGTTTGTGGTAAGCAATACTACAGCCTGCGGGAATCAATTTTAATGCAGAAATTTTATATTTTATTTTATATGAATAAGACTGCAGTGTCAATGAAAGAGTTTCCCCACATGCAACTTTTACAATTTCAGATCTAAATAAAGTCAACTAAACATTAATTGTCCATAACAGTAATAACAATTACGTGTAATTTAATGTTATGATCATAAAAGCATGAAGAAGCACATTTTGACAAGTGCATGAAAAAAACATAATACACAGTTTCTTCTGGTAAACATATTAATGTGGGTTTAATTATACAAACAACACATTACAGTTCTGCTCGTGCAAAAACATTCATACTTGAGATGTTATTAATTCTTCAAAAAGGTGACGCTGGATGACTTGTCTCCCCACCCTAATGTGCATTTATTTCTGTCATACAACCTCCTTCTTAATCAAATGATTTGTCCATCTTCTTTTTCCCCTCCTTATTTGGTTATGTACCAAGAGACTACTGCTGAAAATACCATTACTGCATTTAGGGATGGATTATTATGACCACATAAATACACAGCAATGAACAATAAGTCGGGGTCATTGGGTGATGATAGACTATGGCAGTGTTTCTCAGTAATCCATCCTCTTCTAATGACAACTTTGACCTTACATATAATCATGAGAACCACGGCGGAATGGCCCCCAAAAGACTGATGATGACATTTAAGTAATTGATGGTTAGCGAGAATTGTTTTGGAAAAAGTCGAACTTCTCACATTCAGCCTCTATAAACAGTCATACCAGCTATCCTGAACTGGACTGGTATTTAATTATTTGTTATGGCAAATCACAAAAATGCTCCTCTGAAAACATAATATTTCCACAATAGCTCATGCCGTTAAGAATTTCTCTAATTCTAATTCCTTAAATGAAGATGCTGGCCTGTATTGTTGGTGTTTTCCAGGTGTTTTCTGTTGTATTTATCTACTTCACTCTAGTTAATCCATTTACCTCTATTCATTTTCTATACAAGTATTTCCTGTCATTTTTCTCACTAAATCCACACTTCTAATTTCCTTTTAGAGCTGAAACAATCAGTCGATCATCAAAACAATAACCAGCAACTATTCTAATAATCAAATAATTGTTAAAGTAATTTTTTTTAAGGAAAAACGCCCAAAACCCCTATAATGTAAACTTCTTAATTGTGAGGATTTGCTCTTCTCTGTTTAACACCATTGTAAACTGAATACATTTGAGTTTTAGACATTTGAAGATGTACTGTTGAACTATTTCACTATTTCATTATTTCACCACATCAACAGACCAAACACATAATCAATGAATGAGGGAAATAATCGGCAGATTAATTCATAATTAATATAATCATTAGTTGTTGGCCTAGTTTCTTCCTTTGCTGATTAATTGTACCAGCAACCCCACCATTATCTCATCTTAATACATTGCCTTATATTGTTACATAACAAAGGATTAGTATACTGATGCTCCAAAGTCTGCAAAACAAAATGGAATTAAAATGCAAGCATCATGTACTGCACGATAACATCAGTCTGCTGCTGGCTATTTCCATTGATGATTCTCCGTTGGATAAACAAGCTGCCTACCTAAAAATCAATAGCAGTAAATATGATTTTGTGTCGACCAGCAGTGGCTACCACCTCAAATAAAACAGATTGTTTTATCAACTGAGGCAGAAATATTGAAGAACTATTTAAGACACATGATTTGCCTCCAGCTGATGACGATGAGGATGAAGAGACATAAGGTGAACCTATTTATCTATTAAATCACTCCCTTCAGCCGCTGCACAACACTCATGAAAATCTTTGTTTAATTGTTAAACATGTTCCCTGCAGCACTTTCACAAGCATTGAAGCCTCCTCCTCCTGAATAATTCAGCAGCCAAGGTCACAGCGCTAAAACCTCTCTCTTTTCCAGTACATGCAGAGTTTGTTGTGATTCCTTTAAACCTTCACTGACGGCACAACACCGGTAATTAGTCCATGACTGTGGGCATGCACCAAACACGTACGTGGAAGTACGTTGAAAATATAAGCCAAATAACAAAACCTGTTGTCTGTACCAGCATCCTTGTACCTGTGCAAACAGCATAATAGGCAAGGCTGCTTTACAGACAAATTAAATGTCGCTCCAATAATGTGCATAAAAATGCTCAAAAACTAATTTGGAGAAATTACCTCCCTCTGTGGCTGCATCTCTTTTAAACCAATGTTTCCTGCACAGAATGTAACCCACATTAGTTTGAATAACATCCCACCCCCATCTGCGTTATGAGTTCAGTTTGAATGACAAAGCCTCCAGAAATCACATTCCCTTAATATCTTAATGTGCACCACAAACACTTAAGGTGCCAGTATCAAAACCACCGCTGAGGGAAAATACCTATATAAATCAACAAATCACCATTAATTGAGACTGCTGAGAACAGGCTATCTGCTTTTCTAGCACTTATGATGGATCTGAGGCTCGTCCCATATCCCTGGTGAAGTAGTGATGGTCTGCATAATGCACAAGGTGCGCAGCTGACTTCTGAGGGGGAGGAGGGATAAACTCTGCATGTAGGCCTACAGTATGGAGCCCATGTAAGCCTTGTGTTTTGAAGAGCATCATCCATTTGCACCACCCCTGCACTTCTAATCAAAAATACATAACGTGCTTCACAACAGTGTTTCTTCGCCCTAAAACTTGGCAGAAAGGATATATATATATATATATATATGGTTCACAGAAATAAACGGTGCATATTTTAAAAGTCAGAATATTAAATAACAACGCCAAGTAATCAGTGAGGTTATTGTTAATGTCCATTTAGGAACAAACTGATTCAACTCTGTAATAGTTCAGCGTATTGCAGGATGCCTGTAAGGATGGAGATGGAGAGCGGATGCACAACATTTAGTCGGGTCAAGACTAACGTCATAATGAAATCCCCGCACAGAGCTGTAGTTATAAAACAACACCCGCGGTGGTGAATGTATCAAGATGGGCTTGATTTTTCTTATTTTTTGGTGGACGCTGTCCCTTTCCCACCGAGGCATCGCTAGTGGACTTCATTAACCTTCCCTTCCGATCAATATTCATCACTCCACCCTCCAGGCAGCTTGGGGTGCCAGCCTCGCGTCCACGTTAAACAAACACCCGGCCTTACCATTCCGTGCCAGCTGATGACGATCCCAGTCCGGTGACAGTCCTGCTCAAAACATCCCGACGAGGAACATTGCGGTGACCATAGCTGAGGGCTTACTTTAAACGTTCACAAAGATGGCAAAGGGGTGGGGGGGAATCAGGCTGAGTAAAATGAATTTTAAAAAAAAAAAGACGATGAGGAAAGAAAAAAAGCCGAGGTGGACGGAACCGATGTTTGCTGATGCTGAATCACTCTCCTTCCTCAGATCACCACCTTGTTACCATTGTGCTGCAAGATGCTGGCTGTACCATTGTGGACCTACGAGAGCAGAGAGAGAGAGAGGGAAGAGGAAGGGGGTATAGGGAAATATGTTGCCACGGCAACCGCACAGGTCTGACGTCAAAGCCCGAGCAGAGAGAGAGAGAGAGAGAGACAGAGAGAGAGACAGAGAGAGTGTGTGAGAGAGAGAGAGAGAGAGAGAGAGAGAGAGACAGAGAGAGTGTGTGAGAGAGTGTGAGAGAGAGAGACAGAGAGAGTGTGTGAGAGAGTGTGAGAGAGAGAGAGAGAGAGAGAGAGTGTGTGAGAGAATGTGAGAGAGAGAGAGAGACAGAGAGAGAGAGAGAGAGACAGAGAGAGTGTGTGAGAGAGAGAGAGAGAGAGAAATAGAAAGAGAGAGAGAGACAGAGAGAGTGTGAGAGAGAGAGAGAGACAGAGAGAGAGAGAGTGTATGAGAGAGAGAGAGTGTGTGAGAGAGAGAGAGAGAGAGAGACAGAGAGAGAGAGAGAG
>CALSCE010010647.1:6281752-6318836 GCA_943593645.1 Bovichtus variegatus
GTGTGTGTGTGTGTGTGTGTGTGCGTGCGTGCGTGCGTGCGTGCGTGCGTGCGTGCGTGCGTGCGTGCGTGCGTGCGTGCGTGCGTGCGTGCGTGCGTGCGTGCGTGCTTTCGCTATGTCCTCAACTGCAGAAGATGATAAGACGACTTACCTTTTTTTTTTTTTAGAAGATTTTGCCCGAGGGCATATGAGACCAATGTTGATGAGAAAACGGTTTTAAGTGCAGCAATGCTGATGGTTGTTGTAGTGATACGGCAAAATGGGCTTATTTGCTTTAATTTTAGACTGTCGGGACAAGTAGGGTGTGGATTCTTACAGGGTTAGATTTGTGTTAGGATTGTAATTTTAAACTGAATTAAAATTCAAATAAAACCTACGTTGTTTTTTTTTTTTAAGTTGTTCATTCTAACAGAAAATGTTGATTACTGACACAGTAATCAATGTAGGATTTTGTTTTGAATTAAGAAGTTAAAAAAGATATTGTTCTGATTAGCACAAGATGTGATATGTAGATGCTCTCTATGTTTTCCGGCTTGATTTTGACCTTGCGCCCAGAGGCTCCTATCATATAAAGAAAGCATGTGCCCTTATAGTTGAAGCTTATTTATGTGTGTTCATCGTCTGGTATAAATCATGTCCTCTTTCTCTGCTTGCACAGGGAAGATGCACGTGTCTCTGGCAGAAGCCTTGGAGGTTCGAGGAGGTCCGCTCCAGGAGGAGGAGGTCTGGGCAGTGCTCAGCCAGAGTGCTGAGAGCCTCCAGGAACTCTTTCACAAAGGTATGAACATGTGGAATCAAGTTTGGAATCATGTTTCCTAGAAGTTATTGCACAAAAGTTCACACTTATTTGTGTCCTTCCTGTTCTGTCTTTGAACAGCCAATTCTCTAAATCTGTCTGTTCACACTACTTTTGTTTAAATGAAGGGGCTGAATGAAAATCTTCTGGTGTCCAGAGCCCATGAATTGCAGGTGCTATTTTGTGTTGACAAATTGATGGGCTTGCGCTCTCTCGCTCTCTCTCTCACACTGTCTCTCTCTCTCTCTCTCACTGTCTCTCACTCTCTCACTCTGTCTCTCTCTCTCTCTCTCTCTCTCTCTGTCTTTCTGTCTCTGATGAATTTGTTAATATTGTTTCATGTGGCAATGCATTGATTTGTCAATGGAGGAATCAAAAGTAGCAACTCAAAACAAGATAAAGATGTTATCCTGCCTTATATAAAATTATAGATTCAGTCCCACTCAAACTCAAAAATGTGTAAAACTTTTGGTTGCTGTCAGTAAAATCACAACATTTAGTGCGCTCATTTGCGTAAGTGTGATTTGTCCTTGACGCCAAAGAGAGATAAATCTTCCCAATTCCAGAGAAATAATCTCAGCAGCGGGTGACTAAGAGAGGTCTACCTCTGAGACATTCAACAGGAAGTGAGTCATCAGGCACCGCAGTGCCCTCTTTGTTGTAAAAAAGTTTGAGTGGTGCCTAGTCTCATACGAAACTCCATCGCCTGTTTATGTTGGCTATACAGTAATTGTGTCATCCAAGCTCGGCCTGTGAATTTCCATGAAACCATAACGAAGATTTAGCTGTGTGCATAAACCAGCTTGACCTCAACTTCCAGTTTTGCTGACTGGTTATCTTTGCAGACAATCCTGGCGTGCTGTAGGAATTCCCTCTCATCAGTGTGGCCTGTAAATATGCCTTTTCTGCTGAGGTCACACTTCAGTTATCAAGTTCTCAAGTTCTGAACATATTAAGGAAAAAATGCAAGGCTGGATACTTTGAGTTTTTCAGATGATCTTACTTTAATCCTAACAAAGTATTGTGATGGCTAACACATTCTTCTTTTTCCTTCAGAGTGTAGTTGTGGAGCTATACTGAGTAAATTGTGGCCTCTCATGTGTACAGTTTTAGACTGCTGAGTGAAGCTTAAATTTGAAGAGCAGATGTTGGAACCAGCTATTATGGAGTCACTGAGCTATGTAAAGAAGTATGTTTACCACAATATTGGATTAATAACGGCAACCATTTAGGCTTAAATTTGTTAAAATAAAAATGTTAGATGTCGTCAGTTATGAAAAGTAATAGAGAAGTGGAGTTTTTGCTGGTTTATGCCTAAAAAGCACAACATCAAGAAAAGGCAATGTCTTTGTTTTGCTGAAGCAGATGACATTTTTGCAGGAAATGTCGTACTTTCAGATGTATGTTGTTTCTGTATCTGTCCGTGGTGCAGTGAAAGTGAACGTCAGGCTGTGTCCTTATGTATGGATTTCGCAAACCTTTAAATGACTTTTCAGACGCGTATCAAACATTGTCAAACTTAAACCACCAGCAACGTTTTTTTTCTTGTATGTAAACAGTCGCGGTTAGTTACCTTTGCTCCTATAAGAATTATTTGTTTGAACAAGCAATGTGTGAATACTTCTGATTTGTTAGAGGAATTACGTAGAAATCAGCGCTCCCACAATTGGGTGCTGTTTTTGCTGTTTGTCTCTCTACCTGCTACCGTGCTTGGTTGTCTGCCAAGGCCATCTACTGCTCTACATCTGTCCCTCTCATGGCATGTATGCTGTGTCATCGAATGCACAGTTTGTGAGCATCTACTTTTAGAGGTAAGCCTCTTAGTATAATAGTTCAGAAGTATTCTTCGCTCCTAATAGCTCAGGTAGCAGCTTATTAGACTGACATACTACATTGTTAAGGGATAAAGAACTTACTGTTGAACACTGTGGTCCTTTTGAAGTGAGTAGCAAATCAAATGGTGGATGTCGAAGTCATGTTTTTGATATGGTTTCTGATTATATATCTACAGTTTATTGAAACTGTTGATTAGTTTGTTATCCATCAATAAAACACATTTGCTCAGGCTGAGTCATGCACTTGTGCTCAGCTCTTTCATTGCTTATCCAGAGCACAAGTTTTGTGTGGGATACACCTAGTAACCCAGTCTACTTTTGAGTAAGATCTTCAAATGGTCACACGAGTTTTAAACAGGAAACTTATATTTACTTAGTAAATTCCAGCTTTTGAAAGCAGATATTTGGTGCCTCAAATCCAGTTCCTCTGTTCACTGCTCCTCTCAGAGTGAAGTATCAGTCAAAGAAAAGAATTTTGCAGCGCTGCTCAAACATTCCTTTGTATATTTTTAAAACGCTCTCTAACCATAGCGCTAGCTGTGGCTTTGTAGGAAATTACGCTGTGTAGCCATTCCTTTCTGCTTCTCTGCCTCAACAGTTATTTTCTTGCAGGCTAAGAAAGCAACATGTGTTTTTGTTTACTTCAATCATCTTGAGTTTCCATAAACGCCGAAGCCTTAGAGAGAAACATCCACTGTGGTTGGATATGTCTACAGTTGCTGCATTGAGACTGTAAATGCTCAGACACAATTTGATGTTAGCATTGAGCTTGAAAACACAGTACTTTACTTTACTTTACTTTGTGTGTTGTGTGTTTGTGTGTGTTTTGTGTGAGAGACAGGGAATTTAAATACTGGAAGTCCAAAAATGTTATTTGTTTTTCCTGTTTTTGTTTCTGATCATATCTCTGGTTGAATTGCCTGTTTCCCTCTCCACTCCAGACCCTACAGCCATGGGCTTCATCATCTCTCCCTGGTCCCTCCTGCTCATGCCCTCTGGCAACATCTCATTCACAGACGAGTATGTCACCCAGCAGGACTTAAGAGCCTTCACAGCTCCAGAGGTCCTGGAAGGGGGCTCCTTGACTTCCATCTCTGATATAGAAAAGGTATAAACCTTTACATAACCCATGTGGAGACAGAACCTTATCTATTGTTTAGTTTCCAACTTCTAACGCTTCGCTGGTGTGAGCTTTATCACCTGTTTCTAAATCTTGTGTTAATTCTCATATCTTTTCAGTAAAATCCCAGTAAATAGCTTTTACCTTTTTTAACGTCACCTTCATTTCAAGTACGGTCTTACCACAGTCTTCTACTGTTGCCCATTGAAAATTGACCTTTTAAAAGTACCCTTTGGAGTTCTCTTATAAACAAAGTCATGCTTACATTCAGTCTATCTCACCAAAACAAGTTGTGTGTGTGTGTGTGTGTGTGTGTGTGTGTGTGTGTGTGTGTGTGTGTGTGTGTGTGGGTTAAATGCGTTTCCTTCCTCATAAAACATTTGCAAAGCTGTTTTTTATTTTTTTATTTTGTAATATGAAACCTGCATTGTTTACGTCCCTATTTGTTAGCTTTCCATGTTCTTCTGATGAATATTTGTCAAATGGTGGGTGTAGAAACCACTGTTGTTGTGTTTTTATTAAAGAGCACTTCCTTGCTTGAGTAACAAAACGCCACAAAACTCAGAACATACGTACATATAAATTATTTGCAGACCTGAGTATGAAATTGTGAGCAACCACATTATCTCCTGCAATGCGCTTCTTCTTTTAGATAAGCACAGAACCACACCCCTGTATTTGACTTAAGAGTTAAAATCTTGCATGACTGGATTCCCGTCGCTGGCACGGCCCCACAGACCTCAACACAGTTTTGTGCTGAGTCAGTTTTCCAGCCCTGCTCCCGTCTCCCCAGCTGAGTTATTTCGGTGTAGAAAATATAATCTGTTTCTGTCATTATCAGTGACGGTGGGTAAATATGTCAGCTGTGAGTCCCACAATTTTCCTTTAATTTTTTCCCCAAACATTTGGGGTGGTATTGTTGCTTTTAATGGGTGGCTTTTAAAATGTCCACATTTTTCGAGAGTGTGTGTGCCTTTAAGTCTACACTTAACCTCTGTTCCTGAAAGACCTTGAAGGCTATGTTGCATTCTTTGGCAATCCTTGAATTATTCTTTCCTCTCCCAAGCCTAACATTCAGGGGAAGTGATTTCTCTCCCAAGCTATGAGTGCAGAGTAATAAGAAAAGGAAAATGGAAAATGTTTTTGGATTTAGGCTGAAAGCCCCTGTCCTTTTCCTTTCCAAATATATAATGAATTCGACTTTTATTGCACTCCAGCTCAGTCTCAGTCTCTTTCTTTCACACAGGACAGACTTATTTTAAGTGCCTAGTTTATCTGAATGAAACAAAGCTTTACTCTTGTCTTGCTTTTTGTTTTTGTAAAATGTATTTACTTTTTTTCTTAAGAGACTAAGATTGAAACAGTGCTGCTTATGAAGTTTTTGTGATATTTCTTTCACAGATGCACATGTACTCTCTGGGGATGACCCTGTTCTGGGGAGCAGACTATGAGATCCCTCAAAGTCAGGTAAATCATTACCAAGGATACTTCCTTCCAAATTGGGGCCTGAGCATTTGGGGCAGTGGTGCCCTACAGGTTGGCTAAACAAGCATCTCGGTTCATTCTCAGAATGACAAGGTGGACAGTGCCCTTGTCGCAACATCTTTTCATACTTATTAGTACTGTTAAAGCTGGAGTGCAGAACTTTTGTCTGCCCCTCTGGCTGTGAGAGTCATTACCATATAGAAGAGCGCTAGGAGTATGGCAGTAAATCAAGGGAAGTGTCCAAGAAAGGTTTCGGGAGTGAATGCTCCAGATACAAAAGAAACTTGGCGTTCAGAGGAACGATTAAGGTAAAAAAAAAAAGAAAATTGCACAGGAAGACTTTAACAGAGCGCTCTTGGGGGCAGGGGAGATGGTGCGAGCTCACCTGCAGGCAGGAAAGTTGCAAAGGCACACTAGACACCACAACTCCAATATCCCATACAACAGAGAGCTTTCCTCAGCAGCAAAAGGCTGAATCAGCATTGTGTGAACTCGTTTGGCAAGGGCTTGACTGTAACAGACGTTCATTTATATGTAAAAGTCTCTCACTCCAGCTTTAATTTGAAGGAGATCAACATTTCAATTATGCTTATTTGCAGCCCAAATGCCTCAACCCCATATTGAAAGCAGACATTGTAATTGTTAGTAGAATCTGCCTTTTAGGATGAGATCTGTATCTGAATGTCACATCTGGATTTTTATTTTAAAAAAAAAAAAAAAAAAAGGGTGCTAGCTGTAAATGCACTCTGGAATGTGTTTGAATCTGCCAAGTCGTTTGGAGATGGTCTGGCTCACAATGCATTCCCAGCCAGGTGTAAAACACAGTGTTCACATTTGTGCGAGAGTACCGCCCACAGGTTAAAGACCGCATGAGTCACACTCTTGCTTGCCATCCACTTCGCTTCACTGAAGGGCTCAGGCCTCATCCATGAAGGAGTAGCTATAATAGTGCTCATAGCAGCTGAAAAGTTTGTAACAAAAACTCAGCCAAATGCATGTTATTGTTTCTGATGCATGCAATTAAAGTGTCGTAAAAGACATGAAGTGCACACACAGCTTTATAGACACTTCCTGACCCGACAGTGGCCAGTGCCATGCGTGTACCTACTGCTTTCTTTACATTATGTGCACAAATATAAATAAATGACAGATAATCTAAATGCATTGTTTGCATTAACAGGTATAACATCAATCCACTCTACAAATGAAAACAATGTAACATGGTAGTATTTAGTATTATTGAGAGAACTACAAGCTTTTATATCGTGGTGATACTGATTTTAAAATCAGCGCAAAATGTGCACCGGCACTAAATGAACACATTTACCATGTTTTTGATAGAAAAAAGCAAAGTATTTATCATCACTTTGAGTTAAAAAGAGAGGCTTAGCCTTTTATCTAAAACCTGTAGTAGATGGAAATGTAAAGTAGGTGATGGGTTTGTGCCATGCTGGCAAGGCTTAACTCTGCCTCCTTATCTGAACATAATGGAAGTCAACATGATATCAGATTCAAAGATACCAATAGCGCTTGTCACTTTACATTGCATTCTGCTCTCATCACTGTCTGTATGCTAACTGTCTTCATTATGTTTGCTGTGCAGCCTATGAAGTTGGGGGAACACCTAAACAGCCTGCTTCTCAACATGTGTGATGATGTTACATTGAGTCGAATGTCCTTGCGCACGGTGCTGGACATCTGCAGCAAGCACATTAGAAACTCCAGTTGTGACCCTCCATTCTCCTATATCAGAAAACTGGTCCGGTTGGTGCTGGGCAGCCTTTCCCAGGTAAGTACTTGACATAAATCCCACACTTTAAGCTTCATTCTAGAGTTAAATTCTTCAAGTTAAAAGTCAATTATCAAAGCACAGTAGTTTGGTGAATTACACAACAAATAATTGGACTCATGCTGATGGAACATGGTTTCAGGATGGGTGACTCAGAGGGAATGTTTTTTTCCTTCCTTGCTTTGTCCTTCTTTTTCACGCCCGCTCTTTGTTTTCTTTCTCTCTTACTTCCCCCTCGGCGCTGTCTTTCTCTCAGCTGGACGGTCTGCTGACTGATAGAGAGTCTCTTCCAGAGCGGAGTAAGGAGATTCGGGAGAGGCTGAGGGGAAAGGGCTTGCCCTCAGGTAAGATGAGCTGCACGGACACACACACACACGCACGTATTGAACACAGAGCTGTATTTGCTTGGTTTGTTGTCAAAGGAACTTCTCTGTGGTGTAGAAAGAGTATTTTATTTACGCAGTGATTCTGATTTCTTGTCTGCCAATGCTTCTGGTTTATATTAGTCTTCAAAAGCACTTATTGTTTTTGTTAATCTAAGTTGTGTGTAGTTTTCATTTCAGTGGCACAAAGTCTGGAAACAGGACAAAAAACCCTAGATTAGTAGGTTCTGTTGAAAAATTAACGATGAGAAATGTTTGGATAATTAGGCCACGGTTTCTAATGATAAACTGAGGTTATGACTCATGACGGTCATGAAGTGTGGGTTATAGGTTCAAAGTTGTTTACATGTATCTTACTTTTATTTTGAGAGAATTGGATGTAAATGCCTTCCCTGGTTGTCTAGCAATTCATCACTTACATCCGCACTTTCTGAGTTTGTGGAAAAAAATCGAAAGTAGATGGGGAACAACGCGCTGCAACCTTGAATCGGATTTAATTCAGGAAAATATGACCAAATCTTCCCAGTGGTTTCTGAGAGAACGCCGGCATTTTTCCAGGCCATGGAAAGGAGAGCGCAGCACAAACATGGCTGTTGTCCCGATTATGTAAGCATGGCATGGCATTGATTACAGATGCATATTTTGGAGTCACCAGTGAAGCTGCTGGTCTGCTGTTTGTATCAGTGCTTTGTTTCCCCAGTTGAGCACCAGCCAGCCTTAGGGGAAAGTACGTGCAAAGAGTATTACTCAGTTCTTAAGCTCCTCTCTTCTTAAGGAGCAGCTCTCTCCCTCCTGTATGCCAGAAGTTCCAAGTTGTTATTGCTGCTAGGGGAACTAAAGTCATTGTCTTTTTACATGTTGGATATTTAATGTTTCCATTTCTTCATTGTTGTAGTTCATACAAGTATTAGCTGAACAACTTGTGGCAACAATTGACTTTTTTTTATTATTTGTTTTTAGAAATAAAAGACATCCTGTTTTTTCATTTTTTCTCAATCTAGTCCTTGTGTGCTTCCCTGAGTTCCTGGAAGACAGCCTGTCTGACTTTGATCTGTTTCCCTGTTAAGACCAAGCATATGCTTTGTAGATTAAACTGCCACATGCAGCGTTTGTTTTTAGTTTTTTACAGGACTTCAGTCTCCATCTCTTTCTCTTGTTTTTGCTCCTGCTCATGCACATGTTTGCCTTCTGTTTATCTCTTTCTCTCTATAACAAGAGCTGTCACTGGCAGCAGTTTATATACAGCTTGTCTGGAAAGGCAAACTTAAAATTTATAGACAGTCAAAGAAAGCAACATTCATTATTCAGTTTTACAAAAGACACAGTGATAGATGGGCTGGACACCTGTGCCAGAAAGTGTTATGGTGGTGCCATATGCTCTATTGTTTGTTTGTTTTTTTAAATAATGGGAAATCTTAGCTACCGAACAAAGCAGACTGTATGCAGAAGTTGTTGGTACCCGTTAAGGTTAACAGCAGCATGCCATTTTTCTTAATTTGTTTCCCTTATGCTGTTGTTGGTTTACTTTGTAAATTCATTAGTTTTATTTGCCATAAATGGCTGCAGCAGGTGCTCTGTCTGTTGAGGCCAAGCCAGGGTATCGGAGCAAACGAGGGGGAATTTATAGTCGACAGTGCCGTGTTTAGTTGTCATGTTATTCTGATGCTGTTAGAAATGGATGCCAGGTTGGACAGGCACTTAGGCGTAATGAGGCGTACTATTTTATAAATCCTTGGTAATCCCTCTCTAGGTCCTCCTCTCATCATAAACACCACTTTCTGTATTGAAAATAATGATGTGATCCACTGGGGATGATGTCTATTTTCGATTATCTCTCATACTATCTGTATTATATGAAAAATAAATATGTTCGGAAATTTTATCTGTTTGCAATCAGGTTTATTTTCTTTTTAAATACCTGCTGAATTATTTTTACTTTGCTGGTATTAAAGATGAAGATTTGGTAAAAATAAAAAAAATCTGTGTTTTGAGGCTTTGAGTTGTGCCAGTGTGAGCTTCTTCTCATAGTTCAATAACTTTTTGGTCCACTCCTGTTCTCAGGGAGGAGTGCTGCCCCCAGGGTGCTGGAGCGCTACAGAGCCAGGAGTCAGGAGCAGACGTCTCTTAACCGGGGCCTCAGTCGTTCCATGGGCTCTCTGCCAATCCAGGACCTGTTGAAGGGGGATGATGGGACAGCCCTTCAGTATTACCCATCTGAGTATCACCCCAACTCTGAATCCCCCACAGATTTCTACCCCAAACCCCCCTCACTACAACACCAGCACTCCTATCCCTATCTGCACCCCCTTCACCCCCAGCAAAAGGGCCGGCCCGTGGAACTGGACCGGAGGTCTTTACCCTTCCACAGTGGGGACCTGGGCCCTAGTCGGGCAAGGAAGAACTGGGCCTCCTCTGTGGATTTGGCTTGCATTGACCCAGAGGCTCTTCGTTTTGGGGCTTTGGAGGATGCGCGGAGGGGAAGCAGTGCCATAAGTACCCACTCCATGGGCAGGCGCAAATCGCCCTTGAGGGCATCCAGGGAGAGGGATTCTCGCTTCTCTGAGTTTGGTGGGCTGAAGAGTAGGAAGCCTCATTACAACTCAGCCCTGTCGGTAGGCTCGGGCCTCACTGGCGCCTATGACAGGATAAAGGAGAGACAGAGAAAACTTCAGGTGCTGAGGCAAGCAGTGGATGGTGAGTATACTTAACATTAAAGTGTAATAAAGATGTGCATTTGTTTTCAGTCGACTGAGATAAATGTGTTTCCTTTTGAGTCCACTGGGATGACTGTAAAGTGTTATGTGTTTATATTGGAGAAATTCCTTATGAAATATACAAAGCATGTGTCATGTGACAAGGATATAAATTGAACTGGTATATCGTTTTGCTTGTGTAGGACTTGCTTCTTAAGGCGCCAGTATGCTTCATCAGAACGGCTTGTCGGATGGCTGCAAAGCTTCGATAACCGGCGTCTGAATTCTTTTGTCCAACGATTTTTGTAACTTTTCAAAATTGACAATCTTGACATTCACACCCACCTGGTCAGGTGTGCGGAGCTGAAAAACATATTGAGCGTTCGAACATCTATCAAGCTCCCTTGTTCCATTCTGAATCTATCTGAAAATGTGTGCCGTTATCCCCATATTTAAACAATATAATATCTGTCCCCCGCCTCGTTATGACGGCCATCTTTTCACCCCGTCTTGTGGGGCCATTCAGAACAGCTATGAACACATTTACCTTACGCTGAGGTCGGACAACGCGTCATATGAACGAGTTCTTTCCAAGGATAACCTTCGTTTTGTTCTCTCCTGATGGTAGCAGGAATGCACCATTTAACAAAGAATAATCTTCAGTGATCGTCTTCTAGTATTAAGTGATTCAATCTTGACACTTCTAATATGATGGATTTGTTTAATGCAATAGCTGTTCAACTCACTCTGCAAAATGTACACACCGTACCACACCTTCATTCAGATATTTTATCAGTGCCTTTTTTGTTTTCTCTCAGTTTAACAGATTATACACGAGAGTCACCTGGCCATATGTATTTCAGGATAATAGGATACCTGTCAGAGCTTTGTCATTTTCTTTTTTGTGTGGTGCTGGTACTTTGTCAGAACATTTAGTGGGTAGGATTCAACATTAAATGATACGATGTTATGTGTGAGGTGCTGCACAATTTCAAAGGAGAAAACCCCACCGTAGTACCCAGCTTCAGTCCGCTACTAAGACAATAATAAATCTTCAGTGAAACGTGGCCTTTCAAGGTCCCAGCTGTGTCATTAAGATATATAGGAAATGTCAAACTGTGCGGTAAAATTAATTTATCAGGGCAGTGAAATGGAGTACAGCAGCTTGGGTGAAAGGGCTGCAGGGAGCCATCAGCTGGGCTCCTCTGAGAAGTGAAAATGTGACAGTGATGGGATGACGTGTGCAGACAGACACCCGGACTAGTTACAGGTTGTATGTCCATCTGTAACTACCATGTGGGATGTGAGCTGGGTGCTGGCTTGAATGAAGTATCGTTGGTGGTGGCTGTGCAGCAGTGTTTGGACAGACTGTATGAGTCACCGGTACAGAGGTTTTTCAAATGACTGATTCTAATTACAGGCCAGCTTAATTCTAGCCTGCTGCTAACTGTCACACATGCTATATAGCCATGTGCTGTTTTTTATTTATTTTTTTATAACATATGACTGCAAAAACACAAATATAAGCACACATACGTGCAAGGTATTTACAGACTCAAAAAAACAATCTTTGTGTAGTCACATGCTTAGACCGAGCACACACAACACAATTGTTTAACACCTCAGCAGTCAGCACCAAGAGCTTTACGTTTCCCTTGGGAGCTTATTGAATTCTTGGTAAAGTCTCTATAGGCAGGCTAGTTTAATGCAGAGTCACAAGTGGCTGTAGGGGTCTGCTGGCCATCTGCGGACATTGGAGGAGCATGAGGAATGAATAGTTTCATATAATAAACCACTGTCTTCTACCTCTTCTTCCCTTTCCTTCTCCCGCTGGCTTCCCATACTCCCAGCCTCCCTGCTTTTTTGGCAGCTATTTTTAATGCTGACCGAGCCATCAACCGACAGCATTCTTCTCCTCGACTGTGGCTTTTTATCCCCTGCAAGTCCTGCCTTCCTTTCCTTCCCTCCCTTTTGCCTTTTTGCTGATTGTAATCAGAGGCACTTGGCATTTTTGTTTTCCATATTCTGGTGTGAAGAGAGGAGCTGAGCTTCTCTGCCTAGCAGTGTCAAAACAAGAAAATGAGAATTATGGGTAGCCTCTGTCTATTGTCCCACCTATCACACTGTGTGTGTGCGTGCTTGTTATTGCTCGGTTAAAATTGAGCCGATTATCTGTGTATTTTTTTGCCAATAGCTCCAAATTGATATTAAATTATGGTTGATGTTGGACACCATGCTGACGCAAAGGAATGTTTACTCCCATCAAAATGGACTGAGGCCGACTCTAAAGACTGAGCCAAAAATATTTTTGTATTCCATCCCAGAGCTATTTCACTATAGTATAAATGGGGCCTAATTGAGCACAGACCATTTGCAGGGCCTCATGGATGTGTTACTTGGCAGAGACCTCCTTTTCTTTCCTCTTCTCTTACTTTTTTCTGTTCTTTTCTGCAGGAAAGTGATGGCGCAGCAGTGGTCAGTGCTCTCAGGTTTCACCCAGTTACACACTGGTTCTCTGCCGTCTGTGTGTGTGCGTTTGCAAATCATGTTCAACCGAATATGTATGACATCAACATAACTAAACATTGTGTGTGTGCATGCCTGTGTGTGCATGGGCATGCTTATACCTGGTCCCCTATGTCTCACCCCAGTGCGTCCGCAACCCCTCTTCCTTTTTGGTGACAAGGTGCTTCAATCAGTAAGAACTTTCCTTGCAGAAGTAGAAGCTGTAATTGGAGTCATGCGTAGCGGGTGAGGGAATTCCAAACATTATTGGACTTTTCCGGCACTTGGCAGAAGGTCATGGGGCTTTGGTCCGGGGTGGGTCCAGCTTGGACAACAACACAGAACACGGCTGCCTCAGGGGAAGGGGAGGCGCCCACGACGGCGAACCAAAACTTCTACATTTTAGCAATTATATTACAGTTTGATGGATTGACTCCAAAGGTTGCAGCAGGAACGATTATAGTGTTTGTAGGGCTTTTATGAAAACCTTTTGGCCATTAGGTTTTTTTTATTATCCATTTGAATCAACTACCCGACTCATTTCCTCCTCACAATATGCATAATGTCTCAAACAAGCACTCTAAATGTTCATGAGCAGTGAAGAAATTCTATGAATAGACATTTCCATTGGTGGGTTTTTTCTGCACTATGTGCTCTTAAAATTTCACTTTCACAAAAAATCTACATGGTATGTTGTTCTTCTGAGTCATGTTAACTTGGCTAGGGGAAACTTGAGGGTTTCTGTAAGCTATTATCCATTTCAGTCTATGCTTTGAAGGAAGTTCCTTCTTTCTCCCTTGGAGCTCCAGACTTTAAATAACCTCACAGTCTGAGTTTGTGTCTCTTCTCAGCTTGAACACACCTAAAGGCCATAGCCTATAGAAGCTGTTTGTGTACTCACAGAAAGCTCACGCAGAAGTGTCGGTTCTGGAATCAGGGACAGGGGAAAGAGTAACCGGGACGTGGGAGAGGCAAAGGGAAGATAAGGCGAAGGGAGGAGAGACAAGTAAGGACATAAATGCAGGCTGCATTAATTGTTCCCTGGAAAATATGCTTTTATAGTTCAAATGTGTACAGACTGTTTTTCTAGCAAGTGTGTGTGTGACTCCCTACACAGAGAAAAAGACATGATAGTGCCGAGAGAGCATTATAAGAAGTAAGTTGGATCATTAAAGTGAATGAACCCCTGGCCTCTTCACTCATTTAGCCTCACATTAAGTATTTATTTACTGCTAAAATGTGCTGACGGTGATTGAAATCTTACTCTTCTTTACTTTCTTTCATTGTCCTTTTGTGAATGTCTGTTTGTGCATGCTTGCTACCTACCAATTGTACTCCTTTTAAGGTGGAAGAGGAATATATATTTATATTTCCTGGGAAAGAAACAATAGCAATCATTGAGGAGGAGCTATGCAGTCACCATTTATCTACTTTATACACTTCTGCCTCCTTGCTCACTGAAACGTTCACATTATCGGAAAGACATCACTTTTAATTTCTCTAATTAGCAGTGACCCTTCTCGTCTCTCTTTCCCCTCATTGCTTTGAGGTGCAGTGGGTGTTTTGAGGTCATGGTGAAATGTTGATGCCAGGTTTCTTTGGGATGTCTCCAAATACGCTGATTCATCCTCTGGTTAATTGTGACTGACCAACAACCAAATTAGACACTCGTTGCTCGACCAGAAACATGGATTTTGGTCCTGTTGCACTCGATATGCAACATAATAATGCAATTTAATGCATAAGCCCGCAATATATATTATAAGGTAGGTAGGCTTGGTACTCGTATTTCAGCAGTGCTTACAGGATCTTTACTTACAAGTACAAACTACAGCGTCAAAAATCTCCCATACACTGATTTTTGTGTGGTGTTCTGTTATTTTTTCCACGTTCAGGACACCTAAACCGGATTTTATTTATTTAAAAAGGTTTTGTTCTTCTAATGCAAGGTTTGTTGGGATAGTCTTGAACAAAATCACCCCCAGTTTCCTCCTGGTTTATGACGAGCCATTTAAAGTTTTCTAATGGAGATTGATTACTGTAGTGGATGTGAATACATTCGCTTTGTCACTTAAATTAAACGTGTTTTTGTTTATTTTTGGAAAGTGTATTTAAAGTAGTACATAAAAATACTTAAATTCACAAATATTTATCTTGTTTGTTTGTTTAGTTTTCGCTTTCCTGCCAAACTGTAATCGGATCATAAACTGTTGATAATCAGCCCCTTTTGGGAAATCCTGTTGAGGGCGGCTACTGTGACAGAAATGGGTTTGATGTTTGTTTTTTGTTTTTTTTTCTTCTCCACTTCACCCTGTAGGTCTCCAAATTCATCCTGGCTGCACATGTAGCAACATAACAGACAGTGTAGGACAGTAGACTGTGCACGTGTGTGGGTATCTGTGCATGTATGTGTCAATGTGGATGTTTTAAGCAAATTCGTTAGTCTTTTACTTTCTTAGCTTCACCGATGCAAGTCCAAAGTACCTTTTTTTTTTTTTTCTCTTTTTTTAATGCGGATGTTCCCTCACGACTCACTAACCAGCAGAAAACTATTTTGGGTGACAATTTGACCACTTCTCTTCTTCCTTAGTAGACTATAGTTGCTGCTGGGCCACAATGCGTGTTACTCATGTAATGTATATAAGATAGACTTCATTACAAAGAGATGTTGTACTGTGAAACTCTTCTGAACTAAAATGCCTGAGCAATCACTCGGGAATGCCATTGATTTAAGCTATGTAGCTGATACTGAAGAGCAGGACTTTCGAGTTCTGTGTACCACTCAGGCAGAAAAACACATGACACATTAGATTAGTGTTCAGACTGTTTTCAACATTGTTTTTGGTGTTTTCCGGCTGTTTTTCCACAGATTTTTATGAAGCATTGCACAGAGAAAAATAAATCATCGTGGTGAGCTGGTCTGTACTTGTTGTGGTTCATCCAGTCAAGCAAGACAAGAGATTACACTCTCCAACCTGACAAGAGGCATGCCTGCATACACTTGTGGCTTTTCAGTGTAGTTCCGTACGTCTTTTCATTAGGAGTGTTTACCAACAGCGTGACTAATACCTGCTTTGTGTGCCTCAGTCTACTGGTTTAGGGCTGCCATCGGTCTCAGTAGGATTTGGAGAGAGTACATTAACAGAAAAACAGCAGCTTGTCAGTCCACCTGCTGTCCAAGTGTTGTAAAAAGTGATGCAACGTCTGTGTCGGCTTCACCTTAACATCCCTCACAAACGGAAAACAAGTCCGAATAACCGTTTTTAAGTTGTCTCATGTGCATGAATTTAATGTTTGATCCATTTCATCTTTTCGCAGACATCCTCTTATGTTAGTGCATGATTTGTATTATATTATTTTATTAAAGATGGGCTGATGGTCTTTCTCTTCGCTTAGACCCAGTCCACACCCACCAGAGGTACCACAGTGATTACAGTTCATCCAGTGAAAGCCCCTCAGTCACCTCCTCGGATCCAGACTACAGACAAGGTAAAAGCTTTCTTTATCGTCATTGTTATTCTCTTCACATATGACTCATCTGGGTTGTGTGCATGCAGCAGAAGTAAGAATGAAACATCAAAGTAAGCTACATTTTCAAAATAACTCGACTCTTTTGAGTCTAGTAATAACATGTTCATTACAATGGACTAAATTAATCCATTGATGGGGAAAGGAAGTAGCCACACTTGAGCTACATGGTTGGCTACAAGTCCTGTTTCTGATGACCTGAAGCCCTGCTGGTTTTCACTTCAGCCATCTAATCTCTGACTTGTTTACACCTGTAACGGTGGATTAATTATTTAACAAGAAAACCATCAGTAGTCAGGGCCACAGAACCTGGGATTGAAAGCCACTGGCAAAGATATCCATTATTCTATGTCTCCACTGATGGCTGACTGTAATCTGTCCTGCTAAAGCCAGATTCCCTGCTCTCTTAATGCCAAACCTCCCCGGGCAAACTTTGTAGGCTAAAAATGGTGAGTTGCACCACTCTCCACCCTCTCTTGGGTGCTGCTGTCAGTCATTTATCTGGTACTGGTAATGGGATCAGATCATGTCCTTAGCTACAGTATTTAGGATTGCACAAGATAACATACCTTCACTATCGGTGCAACATGAAATTGTGCAATAAACAAAGACTTAAATATCGTAATAGTTTGGGAAACATGAGTCTGGCTATTGAGCAAAACTCAGCCGTTCAGATTGAATCTTTCCAAACTGAGCTACAGAACCTCTGTTGCGTACGTTAAAAAGCCTAATTTCACTGTAAACATGGATTCACTTGTTTTGAGTCCGATACAACTTGTAAATGGACTGAATTTATTTAGCGCTTTTTCAATCTTAGCAATCACTCAAAGTGCTTTACAACACATGTCAGCATTCACCCATTCACACACATTCATACAGAGTCAGAGGCTGCCATGCAAGGTGCCACCTGCTCATCAGGAGGGATAAACATTCACACACACTCACACTGTTGGCTGTGCCATCGGGAGCAATTTGGGGTTCAGTATCTTGTCAATGGTAGAGATATTGCAAATGATTCGAGAAAGTATAAAAATAAAAACAACACATAAACACTCCGTGTCAGGAGGCAGTACACTGCTTGGGATACAGTACTTACAATATGTAACTACACGCATATTTATATATATATCAACATATATTAGTTACTGTACTCGTATAGGCAGTTTTACATGCAATGTGGTGTCCGATGTCCGTTTTTTGTTTAGTCAGAGAAGTGACCAATTAAGAGTTTTTTTTTTTTTTTTATTTAAGTTTGTCAGTGCAGTAGGAGACGGACCTAATAAAAGTCAAAAGAAAATATATTCAAGACGACCTACCACCTATACTCCATTTTTCACCATATCCACGGATTTCACCTTTGCAGGAAAGTCTGACGTCGAGCTCCGACAGCTGTGAAGAGTTTGGACATACTAGTGGAAACAGTGTGTCTAAAATCCAATTTTATTTGGAAATGGCTAAAATATATTTAACATGTTCCAAAAAGACAGGCTGAATTACTTTCAACTGGAAGTTACGCCAATTCACTACTTCTAAAATTAGACATTAAACAATCTACTAGATGGGGCAGAACAGGACTCTGTATATTGTCAGTACCGCCTGATACATACTGTTGCTGCAATGCAATGGTGTTTTTTTTTCGTACGCAATTTCAACTCGAGAGGACAACAGAGATCGTATTCGTGGTGCTGATTTGACCTGACTTCTATCACCGCTCCTTGAACACAAGTTCATGCAGGTACATCTGCACCACAGTGTGGGTGTCTTGTCTGCATCTGGAGGGGTGTGTTTCATTGTGTGCAGCAAAGTGTGTGTCTGTGTGTGTGTGTGTGTCTGTGTGTCTGTGTGTGCGCAGCTAATACTCCCACGTTTCTTCCAGTTAAGAAACCAGGCGAGGTGAGGAGGTTTGGCTCCCAGCTGGCACTTTCCTCTGAACATGATGCCCTGTCGCTGACGAGTCACAACAGGCACAGGTAACACTCGCATATGTATACAGGTCGCAATTTAACGATCGAGGTACCAGTGTTGTGTTTTATCCCCCAAGCTACCCACCTACAGCTGCTAGTTAGTTGATCCATATGGAAATCTCTCCCTTCATGGATGTTCCAGGCCCCAGCAGAGCCTGTTATCTTCACCTTCATTCTGACATTCCAGTAGTGCAGGATGAACTCATTTCCAAGCCAGTTTTAGTTTTGCATTTATATATACATTTATTTCTGCTTTACATTTCTGAACTCTGAAACCCTTATTCCGCTTCCAGAGCTGATCTAGTGCCGCAGTTTAAAAAGCTTTAAAATCCCCACCTGTACAGACCGGCTGATATTTTTTCAAATCTTTTAATGTTCTCCTACATTTAACTAGATTTCTCTATGGTTGACCACTTTTTGAAATCCCAGTTTTTATTGCGTTTTCTGTGTATTGTCTTTGCACCTCTATTATATGGTGTTGTATTTTGTGATACAACATCTTTTATAACACTGACGTGATTTATAGAAAATGGAAAGGAAGCAAGACTGAATGAATGTGAATTTCACCTCCTGCCCCAGTGCACAGGAGTGCGCATGTCCTAAATCAAATGTATTTGTATGCGTTTGCTGTTTCGTTCCCTAAACAGTCGTGTTTGGTCCTCTGGGCCACACACAGCTGGTGTGGCACAGCAGGGTCAGCCCCATGCTTCACTAATGAGGTCATCTAATGTGACATCCACATTCAGCAATCTCCATCTCTCTAATCTCTGGCATTACAGAGAACTGCTGCCTGCTGTTTCTATGCCTGCTAACAGAAAAACCATGTTTTCATTATGTCCCACTGCACAGAGCACTTGATGCTAAAAGAAGACATAGCAGCTAGTATTTGGTGTCTTTTGCGTGTAAACTCATTGTCTGACATTGCTACTTGTAAGTATTTATTTGATGAAGAAGGCAAAAAAGAAAGGCAGAAGTTAAAATACAAATTTCACAAGGCGTCACACATTAAGCAACAGGGGGTGGCACCCCTGTACATTTCACAACTTCTCAAACTTTATTTATTTATGTAGCACCTTTTGTGATCTTATAAGGTTTTATTCTGCACTTTGGTCATTTTTTTTTTTAAACGTGTAGAGTATATAAATAAACTTTACTTGACTTGTTTCCATTCAGCTTTTTGACAATTAATATTTTGAATATGACTGTTCTGACATTGAGCCTCCTCTTCTCCTCTCACTGTAGGCTGTATGATGGAGCAGTTGATGAAGGTAGGAGGCAGGAGGAGGAGGTGCAGCGGCTCCAGGCCCACCTGGCCAGCAGGCTGTCCAGGGCCAACCTCTACCCCGCAGATGACCCTCTGGCCCCATCTCGCACTTCCATGCTCGACCTTCGAGACCCCCTCAACACCTCTTCTGTACCACTTCGTAAAACCAAGGTTTTTGCTCTCCATGGTTTAACAGACTCCAGGATATGCTTTAAAGGATAATCTGTGTTATTTATTATGTCAACTTTGAGGATCAGTTCAGTTATTTGATTCTTATTTTGCTTTACAAACATACATTTTATTTAAAAGTTCCTTTATCACTATAGAGCACATCAACACACACACATGACCGAGCCAGATCTTGAACTGCTTAAATGATTAAAAAACAATATTTCAACACCCACACTGCAAGGGGAACTCCCTACAGCCAAGATCTGACTATCCATTGCTTTGAACTTGTTTATATTGCATTATTTGATGATTGATGTACAATTTTAACTCTCATGAGCTCATTGGCAACTAGGTTGTTGACGCTGTGCTCACTGACTGTAAATGCAAATTGCTGATATTGCGGGAAAACATAATTAATTTCAGCCTCCTTACGGTAATTACAAATATATGGGTTTGTGGTACATGTGGGATTTTTTTTTTTTTTTACGGTTGGATCTATCCCACCTACTATCACCAAATGTGTCGACACAAGTGGTAAACATAGCAACAAAACTGCTAATGTTTGCAGTAAATCTCAATACTGTTTATCAATTATATTCCTGATGGGTTTTTTATACTTGCAAAGACGAGGCATATTTGCTGAAGTGTGTTTATGGTAGATCTTAAATTGATCTAATTTTGGCTGTGGGGGTTTCAGGTTGGTAAAACAAAAACCTTTGCGCTGAAGCAAAGGAATCTTGCCCTTCCACTTCTGGTGAGACCTGGTTACAGCAGAAAACCAACAAGGAAGTGTGTATAGTAAAAAATCAAATAAAAAGCATCACATGAGTTGTCGTCATACACATTTTATTATTAGAGCAGCTATTACACCCTGCAGTGTGACTGTTTTTCAGAGTTGGTGATGTATGTGTGTCACTTGTGTGTTTGTATCATAGTTCAGCACTGACAACAAGTGATCATAAGCACAATCAGATGTCATTATAGCAAAGAAATATAAGTAAAGAAGGCGCAGGTTGAAAATGAGCCTTTAACATTTTGGTAAAATAAATAATCTCTCTAATAGCTTGTTGTCTTTCACCAATGGCAGAACTTCCACGGACCTGAGTTTGTGAAGATGGCCAGTGAGCCTTGCGTTGCCTTATCTGTTCCCTCTTCAATAATGGTGAGGATGTACATTTAATGCCACCTTTTTGAGGCAATGCATCCATGATGTCGCCCCAGAAAGTTCTTTATTTCTCATTTATAATCCATTAAATTGGTTTGTCTGCCCACAAGAAACGTGGTAAGGTGGAGGAAGTGCAGAGGAAGGTGGGTGTGGTGCTGCTGAATGGCCAAAAGCTGGAGCTGAGCTGTGACATCAAGGCAGTTTGTAAGGACGTTCTTGATATGGTGGTTGCCCACATCGGGCTTGTGGAGCACAATCTCTTCGGCCTAGCATACCTCAGAGGTACTGTATGTGTATATCTGTAGTTTGAGTTGCATGTATGTATGTATGTATGTATGTATGTATGTATGTATGTATGTATGTATGTATGTATGTATGTGTGTATGTCAGGTATATGTCGGGGATCAGTCTTCTATATTGTGTGCATTTGTGCTGTTGTGTATTTACCTTAGCATAGTTCTTATTAGTTAACCAATGCTAGCTCTGTCACAGATTCACGTTGACCTTAAAAACCTTCTTTATCCCATAGGAAAACATTCCAGGAATCCTGTGTTGCTCATGGAAGAGCTTTTTAAAATGGCACAACATTTATTCTAAAGAAAATGTTGCCTTCTGAAATGCAAAGTTTAAAACTGTGACATCACATTTCAAGCATATTAGATATGGTTTGACTAGTCTTTAGTGCAGAGGTTCATGGTATTTCCATGGAAATGTATTTTCTACACCTCCTATTGAAGATGCAAAATGTTGCTTCAAGCGGGCATACATTACCGATTAACTCCTTCTCGCTCCTCTCCTAAAAATCACACACAGAGGATGAGTTTTTCTTCGTTCATCCTGATGCCAAACTGTCCAAAGTGGCCCCAGACGGGTGGAAGGAGGATCCCAAGAAGAAAAAATCTGATGTGCCTTTTAATCTTTTCTTGCGCATCAAATTCTTCATTGATGACGTCAACCTCATACAGTAAGTATATATTTTGGAAGGTTAGAACCTGAAATGACAGATGAGTTTCATTGTTACTGAACAATGGATGTTGGCATAACACATTTAAGATAACCAAATATGTATTTTTCTGTGTATAACAGGCATGCTATGACCAAACATCAGTACTACTTACAGCTGAGGAAGGATATATTGGAGGAGAGGATGCGCTGTGACACAGAAAATGCCATGCTGTTGGCTTCACTGGCACTGCAGGCTGAATTCAGTGACTACCAACCTGAGGTACTGAATCTCTTTGATACGTCGTAGTGTTATCAGTCAGATGACAACACTTAAAATACTGGTTTAAACTCAATTGTGAAATTGTCTCAGTTTTATTATTTTATTTATTCGAAAGTATTGCTGAATATACACATTTGAAGTAGAATGTGAGGTAAAGTTCTCTTGTAAAACGTTTTTTAAAACGATAATAAAGTTGAGTATTGATGTCTAAATTAAACTCCATGAAATGACAAATTGAAAAATAAGGCTGTTAATCTGCCTCAGCTCCACGGGAAGACCTACTTCAGACTGGAGCACTACCTCCCGGTGTCTGTCCTGGATAAGGTGGACCAGACAAGCATCAAGGAGGAGCTGCCGAAACTTCACAGCAACTACTATGGAGCATCTGACTCTGAGGCAGAGTTTGAGTTTCTCAAGGTCAGCAAGACCAGAGCATATAGGAATCACAATTTCTGACAGACGGCCAAAAATATTTTCAGTTATTGCTACACAAGTGTTTATTATGTGATAAACACAGTTGCCATTTTGTTTGAACAAAATGGCAACTGTTCCAGGAAAAAGTGCCAAAGAGTTTACTTTAGCAGAAGAAGTTGTACATTTGATTTTATGTTTGACAACAAACCAAAGATTGCAGTGTCAACTACAAACATTATAACGAGTAGTTGTGTTCTGCCACTGCATTTTATTCGTCTTTGTAATGCTGTGCCAAATCCACGGTCCAGTCTACTAAAGCGGCTCTATTTTCAACATGCTACTGAACCAAATTGAGTAATATTATCATATTTGTTATATAATCAATATTGGATCACTGCCCTGATGAAAGACCTTTTGTCTGCTTGAAAAGTTTCAGAACACTTTCACATCCCTACCTTATCTCACAATGTACTGTGTATTTGTGATTATGTAAGACTCTCTGACTCTATATTGATTGTCTTAAAGGTAAGCCAGAGGCTGACAGAGTATGGTGTCCATTTCCATCGGGTGCTTCCTGAGAAGCGGTCTCAGACCGGCATCATGCTGGGTGTCTACTCCAAGGGGGTGCTCATCTTTGAGGTGCTTAACGGAAATCGTACCCCGGTGCTAAGGTTCCCCTGGAGGGAGACAAAAAAGATTTCCTTTATAGTATGTACTTGTTTTTATTATCAGAAATAAAACTAAGCGACACTATAGTAATTTTTATTAATTCACTCTTAACTTCGCTCAGTTGGTCCTCAATTTAACTTACATTTTTAACTTGTCACCCTGAAGAAAAAGAAGATTTGCCTCCAGAACACATCCGATGGGATTAAGCACCTGTTTCAGACAGACAGCAACAAGTCTTGTCAGTATCTGCTCCAGCACTGCTCTGATCAGCATAAGTTCCACTTGCAGATGAAGGCTCGCCAAAACAACCAGGAGCTTCAAGACCTAGGTAGGCGAGAAGAAAGCAGCCACACAGACAGATGGGAATATTTGGCCAGCAAGGAGTAACATATATTTTAACTAAGAGGAACGTTAACACGTCACAGAAATGTTTTCACACAGTAGGCTGAAACCTCCCGATAATATCAACCGTAAACTACATTGTTTCCAGCCGCAGCTGCATGTGTCAGACATCCCACACATTCTCTCCAGATAATAACTGATGCCTACTCACTTCAGTTTCTGAATTCTTATACAAGTAGTTATTAAGCCTGAATAAGCTCCTTCGCTTTCAACGGAAATGCATTTAATCTTTGCCATATTATGTCAATCATAATGTCCATTGTCTAACCTGTCCATGTACAAGTCTATTGTACCTATCCCAATTATATAATATGTGACTAACATGCGTGGGCGTTCTTTAACTGTTGATTTATTTATTTTCATGGCCTTGCTCAGTTTAATTAGTTCAACTTTGCTGAACAACAGAACAGCTTTGTCTTAATCACGCCACATTCTCCCACCAGATTGTTGACATAAAGTCACAACTAGGTTTATAAATTGACTGCCAAGTAGAATGGCCAGACCATTACCTATGATGATTGAGATGGTATCTCCAGTAACGGTGCAGAGGACAGTACCTGCTTTTTCCATCTAGACAATAATTACTTCAGACTACTGAGTTAATGTCACAGATCAACACTTAAGCCCTGCTTTATGTTTTTTTTGTCAACTTTGTCTTATTATTATAGTTATTCTTATTATTAACAACTAACCAGAGACTTTCTGTTTTGCGTGTGCCTTTCTGTTAATCAGAGAACTGCCCCTTGAGCAGTTTGCAGTATTCCCTCGACCCTCGGAGTGGAGACGTAGTGGGGAGGACGGTGAGCTCGGGCAGCCTGGCCCCCAGCTTATCAACGCGCTCCAACCCAGACCACCTAAAGAGGATCTCCTACTCAGAGGTGGCCCTCCACAAGGCACCGTCTGGCCCAGTATTGGTCCAAGATGAGCTTCACTTTCCAGGTTTCAATCCAGCGGCCTCCGCGGTCCTTTCCAATCCGCGGATAATGAGCCGCTCCCACCACAACCTGGGACAGATGCCAGAGTCTCCAGAGCACCGGGTGGCGGAGTCATATAGTGGCCAGTCGCACAGCAGACTGAGTCAGGCGCAACCCAACCAAGTGGCCTCTCACTTCCAGCAACACCAGCGAGCCAGCTCAGACACAGACTCCCTCTTGCACCAACAGGACAAGTGAGTTGAAAAAATGTAATGTTGAGCAAAAGCCTAAATACACTAGCATATGAGAGAGTAACTCAGAATAAAATAATAGTGGGTGTTGTAAATGCTGACATTATTTCATTACTTCACCATCCATCAAGTGATGCAGGAACTGGAATATTTTATGCTATTTGTACGCCTTTAATTTGTCCTTTTTTAAAATCTTATTTCATGCTCAGTTAAGGAAATGGGATCTTGGTTTTATTAGTTGGCCCTCTGTAAAGTCTTCAGTGCCAGAGTCTCCATGCTCACTTCGGGACAGGCTAAGGTTTCTAAATGAGGACTTGTTACTGGGACTATAGCTTTGTCTAACACCACAGAGACACAGAGAACTCTACTACAAGCCTCTAATTAAACCTCTGGGGGTCCGTGTGTGTGGGTACACACACACCCTTGTGTCTGTGCTTTTATGAGTGTGCCTACCACTACATGTTGCTATTTTAATTTAGTACCAAAACCTTGTTTTGTGCCAGTTGCTCCCTCTCGTGTCAGCTTTACAGATGACAAGTGTGAGTTTAAGTTTCTGTATGAATAAAAACTTCAACGAGAGTAGCTAGTAGAATGAAAGTTTGAGTGTTAAGTTTAGCCAAGTACACCTTTTTTTTACATTCAGCCTCCTTTTTCTTCCTTTCCCCTGTTCAATGAGGAAAGTTTCCTCCTCAGGCTAAATCTTTCCACTTACTCTCTTCTCAGATCTTTTGGCACAGTGTCCCACAGCAGCCCTGCTTGGAGTCTCAGCCGGTCCAAAAAAGAATCTGACTCTTCTTCCACAGAGGATACTGGCCAAGCATATGTAGTTGGTAAGGACGCTAACCTGCGAAGGATGATGTGGTGGAAAAATATGAATTGATGACAAAACATGTTTCTATGAATATTTCCTATATTAGTGCATTGGGCAGAGGGGCCAACACAAAGTTTTCATTATTGTATAACTTACAAAACCAAAGCACTTGCTGATCTCTTTTGTTTCTGTTCCCAGGTGTCAGTATGCACAGTTCCTCTGGACCACCTTCAACCCCAGCCTCGGTTAACGGCATGTATTAAAATATATAATAAGATATCTACCTTTCATTCCCCCAGATCCTGTAGGTTTTCCATGTCTTGTATATAGTATAATGTCAAAATGCAGGAAATATCCGATTGCTCCCCCCCACCACCGGTGTTGCAACATTTTTAATCCCCTTTTTCAATCTGTTGAACCATATGCTAATCGTGGCACAGCCAAGTACGGATATACAAACCCAAAAAAAAAAAGTCTGTGTTCTAAATCACAATTATATAATGCAGAATTGAGTCTCTGTCCTCTCAGGGCTGCCTGCCTGTTGAACTGGCCCTGACCCCCCCATTTAATAGCTTCATACTTGGCACTAAACTCATGACCTTCCCTTTCATCCTAGCTTAACCCGTCTTTTCAGGCCCATTAGCCAACAGTGCTAAAGTAGGGGTCGTTCAGCAACACTGTATGCCTGCCTGAGCTGATTAATGGTTACAGTGTAGATAAACTAATCCTCTCGGATATTACGTGTGGTATTAATTTACTAAAATGACTCTATGATGTGCATCAATCACAAATGACAGAGCTAATAATGTATTTACCTTTTTATATTTCAGTAAATGTAACGAATGCAATGTGTGTTTGTGCTGCACAGATTCACTCAAGAAAAAGCTCATTGCCTTACCATCTCCAGAGAGAGAAATCACAACTGTAAACCTGAAGAAAGATGTGAAATATGGCCTGGGTATGGGTGTCCATGCATTTTTCCTGAAATAACAACTCAATTTCTGCTGCCACTTCTCAGCTGTCAAAGTCGTTTGTTTGTGTGTGTGTGTGTGTTACGTATTGACATCTGTTCGTACTTGTTTGTGTTCTGTAGGTTTTCAGGTTGTTGGAGGGGAGAACTCTGGTCGTACGGACCTTGGCACCATCATCAGCTCCATCACTCCCGGGGGTCCCGCTGATGTCAACGGCTGCCTCAAACCTGGTAGGCCAGTGTTTAGCTACACTCTTCCTCCTCTATGGGTCGATTATGGTGTTCTTTTGTTGTCTGCTTTGATAACAGTTAGCAGTGCTAGCATGTCTGTAACGGCTGTAATGTTGATGCAGGTGACCGGCTGATCTCAGTGAATGATGTCAACCTAGAAGGGCTCTCTCATGCCACCACGATTGACATCCTACAAAATGCTCCAGATGATGTTACTCTGGTGGTGTTACAGCCCAAAGAGAGGCTCTACAAAGGTAAAAGTAGGGATATGAGTGTAATGCTGCTATATGTTTTGGTGTGAAGGAAGATAGCCGCAGATTTTTATTGTTTTATAATTTACCAACATTGCAACATTCTTCAGGGTAATTTTTCAGGTTAATGAAAAAGATTATCATGTCGAAACACTGGTAAATTATAAAGAATGGTAAAATTATAAAGAATATTATATAGTGTGCAACTATCTTTCTTCACACCTGTACTTTCTTCGTGGTCAGCACCTCTCCAAAATTGCTGTGCGTTCCTCCTCATCACGTTTTTGTTTTGGTCATATTTATTTCTTTTCATCATGTACATAGTAGTGCATTACCAGTTTTTTCTCTTACGTGCAGACTAATATCACTGTTCTTCTTGTTTTGACAGAATCATCTTCAGGCTATGTTCCCTACCCAGCCAAGTCTGCTTTGAAGGCACTTAATTCTGGCCAGAGACGAGAACTAGACTTTGATACCTCGTCAGAGGAGCAGGTGGAAACAGGAAGCCCCAGCCCTCCTCTCAACAGCGCTGTCACACCGCCATCCACCTCCTCCCCAGTCCACCAGCACTCCAGCCTCAGTTCTCAGGACTCCAGAATGAGCAGTGTTGCTAAAATCAACCCAGCCCCTGCTAATGATGTTCGGCAGTGCCTAGAAAGAGCTACAGCTGCTACCACAGCTGCAACCGTTGCCACACATCATAGACCAGAACCTAACGTGGGTTTGGATCCTACGCCACCGGCACTGCCGCCTAAAACTAGAAAAGCTAAAGTGTCAGAAGCTCCCAAAGTGTCCGAGCACTCCGACTGGGGGGATTCAGACATGGATGAGGAGACTTATTCCAGTAGTCAAGAGAAACTCAAAGTCAAAAAGGTGCGGCCTGTGTGAATTCATTGTTGTAAATGTATTCTTTGCTTTTATACGTCATCCTGAGGAGTAGTTATCTACTCGGAAGATCTATAAATCAAAACTCACAAAAGGTTTTTGTTTTTGATCCTGGTTGAGAAAATATAAATCAACATTTGTTAATGGAACTGGATATGAAGGGTTCTTCCACAAACGAGCATTACACATGACCTTGCTGATGCTTGGCACAACTAACTGCCTGCTGTATATAACCTTTGCCTACAATTACATTTACAGTGTCAATGCAAGGCAGTGTGTTACCTTTACACTGCATGTCATTGCATGAATGTAATATCTGCTCATTTTCTTCTTGAGCGTTACCTAGTTCAGCTTCCTCACTCTCCCATGATCCCTTTTTCTTTCTGCATGTTCCAGCTTGTGATAATTCAACTTAATACCCTATTCTCTGTTTGCAGGAATACATCATGGAAAATGTTAATGGTAATGCCCCAGGGGTCAATAGTCTCCGTCCAGGAGAACTATTTGATGTTGAGCTGTCTAAAAAAGACAGCAGCCTGGGCATAAGTGTCACGGTACTGTTCGGCAAGGTTTTCACGCTCTCTTTGTTTTGCCCCTTTCCCCCTCATCTCGTTGTCTGTTTGTGCTTACATGTTGCTTGGTTTGGGATTGCTTTATTAACGCTGTATGCTGTCAGATCTGGAAGCTGTTGTGGCAATATTGTCCACCTAATTCTTTTTGCATAGCAGGTTTTTTTAATCAATAAGGTTGTTTTAAAAAAAATAAAAATAAAGTCACAGACAGTATCTTTAGTGACTTCACAGTAACTGCCACAAAGGGTTTATGGATTTTCTTATTGCTGCTGACTCTAGAGTGACTAACTGGAGTGCCACTAATATAATTTGTCCCTGAGGGATTTCGAACACCCTATTCAATGACAATAACACTCGCAAACAAATCATGTGACTGTGTGTTGGCAGACCAGGGTGGCTGCCACATATTAGTGTTGTCGAATAAACACTGATTTGAGTGTGTATTGATTTAAAAAAATAGTAAAATTCACCGTAACAATAAACTATCATAACCAAATGGACACTGAGTAGAACTTCACATTGTCTCTGGTTATTAGGATTTAACCTCTCAGTAATTTTGTCAATAACATCACAGTGGAGGATTTTCCTTTTCATTTGCAAAACATTCCTCAGTGCAATATGATAAAAGCTTTGTCTAACTTGAATTAATTAAGCCAAAGCATATTATAAATATGAAGGACATTCTTGGGACACAGCCATGTTGGTTGTCAACAAGGCGAAAAGGGAGCATTATGGTTTGTGACATTTTAGGCTGTGATTTGCTGACAGGGACACTTAGTTTTTTGAATATTGTCATTACCAACTTATTCTTAACTAAATACTTTCTTACTTAACAAGAATTAGCCACGTTTTGAGCCTTTAAATCACTTCTGTCTAACATTTAAATGATACAAGTTTGTCCGCCGACAGACCGGAAAGTCTGAGTGAGTGAGAGATGAGGGAAAAAGAAATAACTGCTGAAAACCTAAATTGAATTTCACCAGGCACGAAGCAGATAATGGTATTTTTAAACAAATGACAACACCTATGTTAACAAACCACAATATTAACTTCAGGGAAACTTTGTCTTGAATGTTTTTGCCAAATGGCTTTCAAATATTCTCTTGTGAAGTTTGGTTTATATCTTTTTATAATAATAGTCTTTATAATGTTCCAAGAATATATTTCTAAACCCACAGTTAAGACGAAGCATTTATTATTCAGCAATTACACTTGAAATGAAAAAGAAATCCTCCACACCTGTCATCAACCCCCATATAAAATACGTAATGAACCATTTTCTCCTTGGCTAGTTAGACTTAAGAGGTGTGTTCATTTTTTTAGGGGGGAGTCAACACGACTGTTCGTCATGGAGGCATCTACGTCAAAGCCATCATACCCAAAGGAGCTGCTGAGCTCGACGGAAGGATACAGAAAGGTGACGGCCTGAACAGCGATGTTACAAATAATGACGTAAAACAGAACTACTTCATTATAAACTGATTTATTGGAACAGACAAGGGTGTTTAGACTACATGTGTGTCTGTGCTGTGCTCAGGGGATCGTGTGATGGCTGTAAATGGAAAAGGTCTGGAGGGAGCCACTCATCAGCAAGCAGTAGATGCTCTCCGAGACACTGGGCAGGTGAGGGATGACAGTTACCACAAGCACCCTGCTGACAAGCGGTTTAGTTTCTTGCCCAGCTGGCCACTAACACTAAGTAAACCCTTTTCTCCCTCAGACAGTGCACTTGTTGCTGGAGAAGGGTCATCCGCCTGCAGACAGTGTCCATGCTCCCCTCACACCTCAGTGCACTCGACTAACGGCTGGCAGCGAACGAGACCAGCACAAGGATAAAAAGCAGCCACTTGAGGTCAAAGAAAAACCAGAGTACAGCTTTGTTACACAAGGTGAGGCAGCAGTAGGCAGCAAGATTATAAATGGTTGGTCAATTAAGTAACCTAAACTAAAGTTGCTAGCTACATGAAACTGCTCACAACAAGGTCTGTGGATTATCTTCAGTAACCAGGTCATGATTTCTGGAAAGAGACATTTCTGTTGAATTTTCCAAATGTATTTTATTTCGTGCTTTGAGCACCACAAGCAAAGGGCCATCTAGTTCCATTATATTGGCGAGAAGGCAGACATCTCTACGGCGGTTATCTGCAAAACTCAGCAACTCCCACCAAAACAGTCTAGACTGATAAATAGCACTACAGGTAAGAGGAAAAATATGTATTTTTTGATTTTGTGGTAAACTTTTTTATTTTAGTACACCCTAATGTGGCAATTAATATGCTAAGTCGTCTGGGCACCTGTTTTCAGATCAGTGCATTTTCTGAATTGTGCTTGCAAAATAGTGCTCCCCTATACCCTAAGCCCATCCTGTCCTGTATAAATGTTAAAGAATCCACAAGGATGGTAATGAAAGTAAGCAGGAAAACACTCATTTCATTTAGATAACATATTCTTGAATAGTGTTGCACTAAGATACGTTGGTCTCTCTAAACAAAGTAAATTGCTGTAATCTAATTTAAAAGAAAATGAGCAAATGTGTACAACCCATTAGCTGCACACTGCTGCCTATCTGGAGGGCAGTAGCTGGTTTGGATGAAGAAGACCATTATATTGCTTTCCAAGAATTTAGAATTTTTTATTTTGTGCCTGGTGTAGGTGTGCTGTTATGTTATAGCAATCCATTTCCAAAATGTGTATAAGCAGTCTATGTTTGTGTAAGAAGATGCTGTTTCCTTGCTGATTAGTAACAGGCGGGAACTAGGTACTGTTACGACTCATTTTGGAAGATACCTAATTGATTTGTGTTACTCAGACAGCTGAAGCCTCATTAACTTCAGCTGAACTTCAGAATACAATTTAGCTCAGAACAAAGACTTCAAGAATGGATCTCTTTTCAGCCAGTTTGGGAAGGAAGAACAATTTTAACCACCCTTAACGCTTTCATACACACATGGGCATGTGTGAGTGTCGTGTTAAGATAGAAAGATGTGCATCTATTCTTTAATATTGTGGAAAGTAGTGGAACTAATATGTTTTAGAGGTGTTTTTGAGTTCGAGGACCACACTGGCAAATCAAGAGTGTCCCGTTCACCGTCCCTGCATATCTTTGTCCCCACAGATAATGTGTTTGATGTGTGCCTGCTGAAGAACACTTCAGGGCTGGGCTTTAGTTTCAGTCGAGAGGAGAACATCCCCGACGAACCTTCTGGCTCCAGCATGGTGCGGGTTAAAAAGCTGTTTCCTGGCCAACCAGCTGCAGAGAGCGGTCGCACCAACGTGGGCGACATCATCATGCGGGTCAATCAGACGCCCCTCAAAGGACTATCGCAGCATGTAAGTAGGGTGTCTCTCCCTGCTGCGGTCACGCATTCAAAAGTACATAAGCGTAATGATAAAAAAAATATTCTGCCCTGTTTTTCTGAATTAACACGATACCTCAAGCTCCCAAGAGAAGTTTTCATTTACATGAGAGCTCCGATTTCATGGAAGCAAACATGTCCCGCCTGCTTAGTTTAATCCAGTTTTATTTTGGTTTGGGTTTGAAACATTTAGAGACGCTCGTGCCTTTAAGTAATATCGATGGTATTGTTATTAGTTTGTCGACGTTGCACGTACACTTCGGGACTTTGCAGTTGTTTGCTTCCCTGAAATCCAACTCTCAAGTAAATAAGAGCTTCTCTTGGGCTTTTGAGGCATTTAGTTAATTCAGAAAAACAGGGGAAATATAATATAAGTAAATGCATTATGCTTCTGTAGAAAATAATGCTTTTTTTGATACTGTAACTTAATTGTGTGTCCTCCCTTTCATTCACACAGGAGGTGATATCAGCTTTGCGAGGAACAGGACAGGAGGTGACTTTGCTTCTTTGTAGACCTGAATATGGAGTTCTTCCTGAAATGGACACTTCAGCTTTGGTGAGTCAGTAACTAATGCTCCTTTTTTTTCTGTCCCAAACTACTGTGTGAAATTGCTGGAAACTTCATTTAAGCTGATCTCTTTCCCAGACGCCCATGCCATCACCCCGAAAGGAGCCTTTGACCCAGGCAGAGTCCAGCCAGAGCCTCGACAGGGCAACCTCTCCTCTGGGGACACAAGGTCAGGCGAGTCGGGGCCCCGTGGAGGACGCCCTGGAGAGGCTGCTCCTCAAAACCCCCGGCCGACACAACAGCTACAGCGACAGCACTGAAGGGGATGAGGAGGTGGAAGAAGCCTTCAGCCCGAGCCCTATGGAGCACAGCAGGCAAACTTGGGAGCGGAGTGTCTACCACACCCCTAGCAGCAACCTGGGACTGGGACGCTACGACAGCACCGCTCAGGTGGACGACACCATCAACTCAGCCTTCTACTCACCAAACCTGTCGATGGCGAGATCGGACCTCAGCAGAAGGTACTCAATAATGTAAAAAAAAAAAAAAAAGGTCATATCATCTGCATTAATTATATTCTCTGATATCTCATATCATTTTGTGTTTGTGGTTGTTTGGGAAGATGTCCTTCATCCCCCGTTACTGCTGATCTGGAGTCGTCCCCCCTGCACATGGTGTCCTCCCGGTCTGCCCCAAGCCCAGATCCCCTGCCTCCTCCACTGCCTCTGCCCTTAAACCTCACCGTGTCCGGCAATGGACAAGACATGGAGGAATTTGTCCCGGTAAGGCCTCAGGGCGGGAAGCTCTCGTGATTAATAAGTTCCAAAGTCTGATTTTGAAAAAGGGGTTTCACTAAAATGTGGATTTAAATTTAAAAAAATGTATTCAGACCAAGGGTAATTTCTCTAACTAAGATTCATCTCTGTTTTTAGGAAGTAGAGCTAAAGGTGTCCTTAGTGAAGTCAGAAAAAGGCAGCCTGGGCTTCACCCTTACCAAAGGTAATGATCATGGATGTTACATCCATGACATCGTCCAGGATCCAGCCAAAGGAGATGGAAGTCTCAGGCCCGGGGACCGGATGATTATGGTACGTATTAACCCCTAATCTCTAACTCTGTTCACAGCCTACAGTATGATCAGTCTATGTTGTTGGTGGATTGATACGCTAGGAGAGGTGGTTTCAAACAAAATAGTTTTCATTTCAAGGAATAGTCAAACATTTTTGGGTCAAAGACGAGAACAAGAGGTGCTGGCAGGCAGATGTATTTTTAAAATCGACTTTGGACCGAGCCAGTCTAGCTGTTTCCACCTGCCTCCAGTCATTCTGCTAGGCTAAGCTAGTAGCACAGTATATATGAGTAGTATCAATCTTTTCATTTAACTCTCCGCAAGCAAGTAAATAAGAGTTTTTTTCCCAAATGATTCCCTTAAAACCATAATGCATGATTCTTTTATTTTCTACCTCTAGGTGAACAACACAGATGCGAGCAATATGGGCCACACCGAGGTGGTCAATCTTGTGCGCGCCGCCCCCCGTGTGGTTGACTTGGTGGTAGGGAGGGTCTTGGAGGTCTTGCAAGCCCCCCATAGAAGCCCACCTGCTGCCTGACATTGGCTTTGAGGGCAGGCAAGAACCACTGGGTAAGAAACGGACCTCATTAACAACATATAACACGCCTGGCACATGTGAAATGCGGGCATTGTATGTGCAGTGTTCATAAGTCTTGCAAGCTTTTCCAGGTGTTTAATCAAAAAGAAGTACTTTAAGTCTAAATTGTTTTACTCCTCTCACCAGGTTTGGTACTGGATGGTGGCAGTGACAGTGTATACAATGTCTTGTTTGTGAAAAACATCCTGCCCAGTTCAATGGCCTTTGAGGAGGGAAGCCTGAGACCGCTTGATTTAATCCACTACATCAACGGTGCTCCCACGCAGGACCTGACTCTCAGTGAGAGCACCAGACTGTTGGAGCTCTCCCTCGACGACCTCACACTAAAGGCCACACGGTAGCCTAAAAAAGAATGACACATGTAGCTTGTATGGACTTTTTAATGCCGAGTCGGTTTTGTTTATCTGGATTACATTTAACATTTTCTTCTTTTTTTTTTTTTCTCTCAAAGGGATGGAAAGCCGGTTTCTCCCGGGCAGAAAAGTGTCTCCTTTCTTAACAACAACGTTAGCCCCAAAGTTTCATCCAGCATGAATGGTATGTTTTAGATCCTCAAGGTGTCACCTACTAAAAAAAGTATAAATGTTGTTTGTCCATATAATTGCAACAATGTTTTCTGTTTTTAAGGGTTTCTTAAAGAAGAAGATCCCAGAGATACAGCACTTTGTCCTGTAGAGGTAAGTTAAGAATCACAGTTTTGCTCTATATTCCATTGATGTGTTTAAATGTACTTGTTCTACTGTTGCATTTATTGCTCTTTCTGTAAAGACATTTCAAGCAAACGGCGAAAAAAATGTTGTTGGTGTGTTAATGGCAAATTGTTACTTGTTGTACGAATATTCATCAAATGCTTGACTGTTACAATAAAGCTTATGTCTGATAGCAATCATTACTTTATTGACTTTGCCTTCTTTGTTACAGTTGTCTGCTGACTTTTAAAATCATGGATTAAAGGTTATTTGTTTGTTTGTTGAATATGCAGGAGGAGATCATAAAGCTGGATCTGGAGAAGCTGCAGTCAGGAGGTCTGGGTTTCTCCGTGATTGGAGGGGAAAGGGGGATTTTTGTCAAGTCCATCACACCGGGAGGAATAGCGGAGTCCTCGGGCAAACTGCAAGTGGGAGACAGGCTGCTGAAAGTGAGTAACAATGTCTGGGCTTTTGTTAAAGAGATTTAATGCCCTTTTATTAATTTACTGTTCACATTTTTGCCGACTGCATTGAACTGAAGACATCAGCCCACACTATGAACTTAAGGCAAATGTGTGAAGCATCATTTTCAAAGATGACAAACCCGGTATTGCCATTCTTCTTTTCCATATAAACAGACCTAATGTCAGAGAAGAACATTCTTAAAAATAAATCAAATTGAAAATATAAAAAAATGCATAAATAAATCAAATTGATTTAAAAAATAAACTATAATAATAAACTAATAAAAAAATATGACAACACTTTCAATCTGCTTAACATTCCTTTTGTATGCTTTGTGCCCCGCATGTATTAAATCCTGTGTTTATGTCTTTTTCTTGCAGGTGAATGAAGAAGTAATGACCGGTGTGTCCCACACCAAAGCTGTTACCACTATCCGTAAAGCTAAAGGCCTGGTACATCTTATAGTGTCCAGACCGCTAGACCAGAACCCAAACACATACCTGGACTATCTGCCCATCAACTCTGACAAGTGCAATGGAAACACGGGTACAAGCGGAGACACAATACATGGGTTTTCTTGAAGATTTAGAAAAGTTTTGTTTTTCTGTTTTAATTATTTACAAAGATCTTATTATACTCAATTTAATAAGAAATTGTGACTCGTATTTGTAATAACCTGACTCTCTGCACACAACCCACTCCCCTTCATGTTGCTTTTAGATCTGAGTGAGGACAGTGGAGCAAAGACAAAGCTGTTTACTCTCCATGATGAGCTGAAATCTGTCGCCTTCCCTTCCTTACCACCAATAGGTAATAACATACAGGCGAGAAAATGTACTGAAAATCTCAGTAGGACAATGTTGAATGTGGTGTAATTTTACTAGCAAAACGATTTCATTGATAAATCAAATTGTAAACTTCACAAACTTTGTTCCCATGTTTCACAGACTATGAAGATGACCCACTAGAACAGAAAAGACAGAGAGAGCACAGCGCAGAGCTTTCAGAGGACACAGACTGCGATGGCTCTTCTTTACCTGAAGACTCCCCGGAGGTACAAATTGAATCAATTAGACTTGATGAAACATCGAAACTATATGAAAATGTGATATATATTTTTTCTTTCTTTCATAACAGAGTTCCAGGAAAGTGGAATGGCAAGAGGAGAATGTTGACTATCCAAGGAACAAAAAGTAAGATTTTGCTTTCTGGGCATACACCCGTCACAATTAAGACTTTGATTTTATTCATTAATATCACACTGTTTATGTTTTAAAATCAACAGTTATCTGCAAATGAGTGCTGGACAGCCAGAGGAAGATGAAATCACATGGGGAAGTGATGAACTGCCAATTGAAAACATGAACAAATCAAGAGATGGTAAGAGCCACTTTGGATTTGAAATTTGCATGCGTGTTAAATTTCTGATTTTTCTTCACTGAGTTTTTGGTCCATTACTTTTGTAATATTGAGTTATGTTTGTAATTCTGCCCCCCAGACGGGCCAGTCATCACAGAGGATGAGCTGACCTCTTTGCCCCTCGTCAAAGTTGTCCCTGATGGCCAGTACACAGGACCAAAGCTCAACACTGTGGTCCGCATGATGAGGGGGCTTCTGGAGCAGAAAGTCCCCCTGCAGGAGTTTGAAGTAGGAATCTACTTTGAATTTTAATACTTATAAATTGAATTGCAATTAATTCAATATTTATTAACATATGGTTAATTTCTTCTTTCTGGCAGAACCTTCAGAATCTCCAGCCACTGGACGACTGTTTGATAGGTCAGACGAAGGAGAACAAGAAGAAGAACCGCTACAAGAATATTGTTCCCTGTAAGAAAAGTCAAAAATGTGTTATTTATATAGAGTTTCTTAACTTAAGGGATATATATATATATATATATATGTGTTTGTTGGGGGGTTGTGAGGTACTAATCTATTGTTAGTGTATTACTCTACAGTAGATGACGGTCGGCACGCCCCCAGTTTGGAGAAACGGACAGAAACCAGCACAGAATCTAAGTAATGTACGGCTGTGGATGGGGGCAGCCGCAAAACGTAATTTAGCCACCTAAAAGAAAGGCCAACCTTTTTAAAAAAAAAAAA
>CALSCE010010647.1:6418836-6441849 GCA_943593645.1 Bovichtus variegatus
ATATATATATATATACTATATAATATATATATATATATATATATATATATATATACACATATTACACACATATTATAAATTATCAAAAATTTTAAATGAAAATGAAAGCCATACATTATTTGTTACAGTGGTCCGATAGATGGTTTTGGTATTTTGATGGGATTTGTTGGCAATCATTTTCAGTTTGCTGGAAACCATGGATAGTAATAAGTATCTCTGCATTCAAGAGGATAATAATGAATTATTCAACATTATGTATTATTACTTGCTGTGTATTGCTAAAGAAATTCTTCTCATTCACTTCATACTCAGTAGAAATCAGTCTTGTAAAGCAGGACTTAGTATCGCTGCGGTTTAAGTGTCTGTGGTGTCTCTTAGGAGAAGAACCAGAGTCTGAACTCCACGGTCATGGCTCTGTCCACTCGAGTCAGCTCTCTGCAGGTCAGGGAGGAAGAACTGAGCTCCATGCTCAAACTCAAGGTACAGTAGATTGCTGGTATTTCTTTGTAACTGCCATAAATACTTATTAGGATTAAGATAAATTGAATCTATGTATGATTTTTGATATACTGCTAGTTGGTTAATGTGATTTATTCTTTTTTTTCTTCCCACATCAGGACAAAGATGTGACTGAGGCCTCTGGTCATGTGGTCGACCTCACAGGGAGACTACAAGATCTGGAGACATCTCTAACGGAGATGATTGATATGAGAATCACAAGAGAGCAAACTCCTGAGAGATGCAGAGGAAAATAAGCGTCGCTACAAAGAGGCCAGGCGCGAGATCACACACTTTAAAGGTACACGAGTAAAACTGAAGTTCCATGTGTACAGGACACAAATGCAACACCATGAATGCTTTTGAGAGGATATTGACAGCTATAAGCACTGTTCCCTTAGATCTGGTCAGACAACACTTCAAGCATACCCCAGCATGAAAGTCAAGAAACAAAATGAACTGTAGTAGATTAACCGTCTTTACGGCTGTAACTCAATATTATTTTCACACACGGTTAATTTGACCTTTATTTTATTGATTTAATGGTTTGGTCTAATGACAGAAAGTAGTGTATAATTATCCAGAACCAAAAGTGATGTTAATTTAGAAGTCTTGTTTTCAATGACCAACAACCTAATGACCAACAATATTTAGTTTACTCATATTTATTTATTTTATATATATATATATATATATATTATATTATATTATATTATGACCACAGTGAAAATGTTGTTTTGGAAAGGCTTAATGCCAACAAACATGAATTCAAGCAGAATATTTGGTTAGATAAAAACATGATGTGAATTTTGGAAATTATTGCATTTATTGACATTTCTTTATAAATTTTGACTTTTGGACTTTACAACGCTCTAGAGTTATTGGAAATGTTTGGATCACACAAGTTGTAAACGATCTTTCACAGCCACCACTGGAATCCAATTGTACAAATAGTGTAATACTAATAATATTAGTGTAGCCTAATTTTTATCTGCAACTGTGCACAAATACTGAGTTTAAACAGAATGAATAGATATGCAAAAAAGAAAAGCAGCAAATCTGCACATTTGAGAAGATGGAACGAGAGAATATTTGGCTTTTAAATCAATCATCAAAACAGTTGCTATACATTTTCTGTTTAACTAATTCATTAAGCGGCTCATAGATTTCAGCTGTACATGTTTTATTCTCTCCTGTGATTGTAGAGGAGCTGCAGCAGCAGGTAACACAGAGCAGCACTCAGAGAGAAGAGATCATCCGTCTCAAACAGGAGCTCCAGCTGCTCCACAGAGATCTGGCTTTGTCAGGTACAGTAAACTGCAGCACACCAAATCCGCCCTCTTTCTGTTTCTGTGTGTATTTGGTTAAAATATTAGGATATATCGTCATCATCTGTTTTATGTATTTATTTCTTAAGAATTTGAATCCACTGAATATTTGTTTTTATATTTTATACTTGTTTTGGTATATTTATTGCTGTTATTTTACCAAACTTACTTTATTCTTTTGATCATGTGTTTTGTGAAATATTTCATTGGATTCATTATAAGTTTTACATGTTTTTTAACCTCTGTGTTTTATATTCTATGTGGTGCTGCTCTGTTGGACCTTTGCTGCTAAAATAAAGTTATATATATATATATATATATATATATGTGTATATATATATATATATATATATATACACACTGTGAAAATCTTCACATTTGAGTGATGCAAGCACAACATATAATTAATTCAGAATAAAAGCTACTCGTCATTTAAATCATACTAAGACTGTATCTAAGTATCAATGTTGTTATTAATGAAGCAGTTTATTACTTTTCTCATTAATTATTTAGTCTAGAAAACAGTAAAAAGGCAGCACTCCTCACATTTCAGAAGCCGCAAACTGATTTGGCATTTTATTATTATTATAGAAAGAGTCACGATTGATTGGATATCAGACAGACGGCACTAAACCGTATAGTAATTTGTGGGTGCAGTGAAAAGTATAAGTAGAGATAATGTTGATCACGTTTGTCTTCAGAATCATGCATGTGCAATGAGTGTAATCCCATCTTCTCTGCAGTCTTGATTTTGATCTGTGCAGTAGCTGTTTTCAGACACCTCCCAGCCTGAAAAACAAACGTTTACATTTTTTTTTTAAATGCAGCATTTGTTGTTTGTCACCAGGGGAGGGAGACAGCTGGAGAGATGAGCTGCTTGAACTGGCTCGCTCCAAGCAGGAGCGCACCATGTCAGAGCTCCGCTGCATACGACAGGTACGACAGTCTTTAATACCTCGCGGAGTAGAGAGATATAAAAAGGTTGTATCCAACAAAAAACCCTCAGCTTCAAAACGTGGCTACAAAATGCAGCAACAAGAAACGGTTATGAATGAACAAAAATACACTGTAAGAAAAACACTTCTGTTTTTCACAGATTAGGTAATACGTCTTTCCTCATTCCTGCTGCTCACACTGTCGTTGACGTCAGAGGGGCCTTTCTGGTTTGACAGCATACCTCAGAGTGCTCCTGCAGTCTGTTTACTGTGGCTCTGGGTCAATCTCATGTCCATTGCTTGTTTGAACCTCAAAAAATAGTGACAAAATTAATTAATTAAATCACAATATGTTTTTTTGATAAAGATTAAGATACGGCTTTCTTGTTCCCCAGTCGGGAAATTCAGTTGTTGCAGCAACACAAGGACAGAAATAAGTACAGATAAATAAAGAAAGTGAAAAATAAATACCTAGAGGTCTATAAAACTAAAATAGGAATAGAAGTAAAAATAGAAACTATACAAGAGCAGTTAAAGACAAAATTACAAGGCAAAAATGACATCAGCAAAGTCAGCAGGGTGTAGTGTCTGTATAAAGTAATGATACTTAGTGTTTGTCTTTTTTAATATAGAAATATAATATAGTATAAAACATTATAACATATAAACATACTATAATATAATATGGGATATATGGCCCTCTACAGCTCGGTATCTCTTGGTATTCACTAAACCATGTTCATAAGTAAAGAAATACACATAATGCTGTTTGTGTGTGTTTTTTAATTTCCAGGTGTGCGAGAATCAGCGTAATGACCTGCAGGTTCTGCAGTTGAACCTGGAGAGTACCCGTGAAACTCTGCGGGAGAAAACCAGTCAGGGATTACCTGGGAGGTGAATAGTGTTATAAAAAAAATATATTTAAAAAAAGATGCATGATGAAGGGTATGGTTTCTTAATTATTTGTTTTCATATTTTGTGGCTGTAGGGAAGCTACTGAGTTTGAGTTAATGAGCATTGTGGGCACAGTGACAGAAAAGAACAGCCTTCATGCAGCCAGGATGAGAGTAAGACCCCTGATACACACAGACAGACGTGGACCAGTTGAGAGCAGGGAGCATACACCGAGACTTTCTCTGAAACCAGCAAACTCAGATCGGATTAAACTTTATTTTATTTATTCTTCCTCTTTTTTTTTAACATCTGTTTATTGATTTTGCTTTGATTTTATAGAAATACAGCAGAACAAACGTCAAATGCACAGGAAAACATCTACATCTCAGAGGGGAATATTTTACTTTACAAATTGCGATTTTTGCATACAGTACGAAACATATGAAAGTACAGCGGTTGGTTGGACAATACAAACATTGACTTTTACTTGTAACATAGTATTTTTTAACAGTGTGGTATTAGTACTTTTCAAGCTGTATTTTGGTGGAGAGGAGTATTATTGATCCCGAATCTTGTAAGATCTCCAAGAACTGGAGTTATGAATGATTGTTTTTGTCTCAGTCAGGAGGAGTTGAGATGCGTCTGCCTGGACAGCTGGTCGCATCCGTCACCCAGAGTGAAGAACTCCAGACTTTTACATGACGCTGCCTCTCCACCAGCAGCCAATCAACAAGTCACCGTCAACGGTGACCTGGGAGACTTCTCAGCACTCTCGATTGATGTAAGACAGAAACGGTGCCTCCATATTGAGAACAGTTTTGTAAATTAAAACATCAGAGACAAGTGATTTATTTTTATCATTGTGTCTAGGTAAAGTACTAATGATTACACTATTTATATCAACATGGTTAGTTAATGGTTTGTATTTTAAAGCAATAGTTTGACATATATTAGCTTTATTGCAAAGAGTTGGATAACAAGATTGATACCACTCTAATGTCTGTACTTTAAATATGAAGTGACAGCCAGCTCTCAATTAGCTTAGCATAAAGACTAGAAACAGAGGGAAACGGCTAGCATGGCTCACTCAAAGGGTAACAAAATATGACTCCCTGCTCCTCCTAAACCTACTAATTTGCACTTTATAACTTTTTTTGTTTCTTTGGTTTTTGTACGAAATAAACAACCAAGTTAGAGGTGCTGGTACATGCATTCTTTTTTTTTTAAATTATCTTTGGATAGAGCCAGGCTAGCTTTTTCGCTAACCAGCTGCTGGCTGTAACTTCATTTATACCAAGAGTGGTATGATTATTCTCATCTAACTCCCAGGTAAGTGTATTTCCCAAAATGTTCCTTTAGCTGACAGCTGGTCACTTAAAGCCTCCTCTCCTCCTCACCAGGGTGATGATCCTCTGTCCAGCTGTTCTCTGCAGCAGCTGTTAAACGAGTCCAGGCAGGTCATCATTTCAGAGCACAGCAGCTCAAGGCTCCACTGCTCTATACACACTAACAGTGTCCCTACTATGAGCTGTGGGACCACTGACCCCCTTTACTCTCATAAGTGCCCGGCATCCCACCACCACCACACAACTACCCCAACATACAAGGTAGAGGAGTTTCATGATGCTGGGCCTCTCAACCTTTTCTCTCTACATTTGTATTCATGGGGTGTGGCATCAAGGGTGTAACATGTTCAGTTGAACTGCTTCTACTTTTAGTTTGGGTGTGTTAAGACATAACAGCTTTATTTATTTATTTTTTCTCCAACAGGCCAGTGAAACTCCACCCAAAGCCTGCCCTCCACACCAGCCAGCCATGTGGACGGCTTGACTGACCGAAGTACATGTAGTGGAAACTTCAGTATTTACCAAAGCTTTCAAGGTCGGTCTTACTCCAGAGCCTATGTGCACATAGTTAAAGGTTGAACTGTCTCTCAGGGAAATTAAGTGATTTAAAAAAAAATTAAATAAAATAAAAAATACATTTAATGTCAGGAATTTGTAGCTTTTTATACCCTTAATCTTGTTTTTAAATACTGTGTGTTTTCTACACATGCATAATCATTCATCATACATGAGTATTTTTTTTTTTTTAAAGCCCTGTTTCAGGCTTTTAAAGGCTGTATTGTGTGGAGTGGGTGAGATGTGAAACCAGTCCTACAGGGCTGTTGAGTGGTGTGTCCTTGTATTGTCTTTCCAGTTTCACTGCCTACACTGCCTGGTGACTCGAGAGGAAATGTCGATAGCTGTTAATATTTTTTACAATTTATAACTTGTTACTAATTTTGATTAAAACAAATTTATATATTTATATGTAAACTACGTGTCAGTGGTGTTTTATATTGCCTATGAATAAATTGGCGAGTTTTTTTTTCTTTTTCTCGAATGCGCGTTTCTACGCATTTGGAGAGCTTTTACGCACAAGAAAAACGGCTTTGTTGAATTGTAGGTCAACTTTGTTTTAGGAAGACTGCGAGGTTTTAATTTAAAGAAGCGAATAAAAGGAGGAATATTTTGGGGACATATTTTGCGCGACTCGTCTGACGCACCTGTTTTAAAGAGGCACGAGAGCACAGGCGAGGAGCTGAAAACGTGAGCTGGACCTCTGTGGATTCATATACCTTTTTAGTTTGGAGTTACAGTAACAACATGAGCAAAACGAAGAATAAAAGCGACAATAAGACAGAAAAAGCTTTGGCTGCGGAGAAAGAGCAGTTCGCTAAACAACAGGTAAATACGTTTTTTGAAATTTTTATTACAATAAAACTTATACCTCGGAGAATAATTTTTGTATATTTCATATTGTTTTATTGTTTGTTAAATTCGGCTAAATTATGATTTATTAAGGAACATTCGATGTTGGCTATTATTTAAATGTAAAAAAGTGCACTACCAGAAAATGAAAATTTCATACTTGCTTTACATTTTTGCTTTAATAATTCTCTGCCTTCTTGACTTGGGTAAATCCAACTTTGTGTTTAAATTTTTATCTAAATGTCTAATCTATTTCCTCAAGCAGCAGCCTGATGTTTACTTGTAGGAAAGTCGAGCTGCTTTGACTGAAGTTATGTCTCTTTTCTTTCAGTTGCACAGCATCAGCAAAACTCTCGTCTCAGGTGAAACACCACTCAAAGAGAAATATGTGCGCAGTATCCTTAAAAAAAAAAAAGAAGTAATGTTTTACGTTCAACACCATGTTTCCTCCTTTAAAAAGCAACTTGGATTATAAATGACATCATTTGTTTTAACAACGTTACTGTAAACTACCAAGGTATACTAGTCTATGTGTATTGTAGTATGTGCATTTTATTATATTTCTATATTCGTAGTTATGAAATTGAAAGCTGTATATTTTACCTACACATGTAAAAGCCCAACCAGGGGTAAAAGTTGAAACTGAGCTATAGCTATAAACTCAAGTAAAGTTTCATGCTCTGTATTGGAACTACACTATGTGGACAAAAGTATTGGGCCACTCCTCTTAATCATTGAATTCAGGTGTTTCATTCAGTCCCATTGCCATAGGTGTGTAAAATATAGCACCGAGCCATGCAGTCTGCCTTTACAAACATTTGTGAAAGACTTCTCAAGAGCTCACTGAATGTGAAGGTGGTTCTGTAATAGGATGCCACCTTTGCAACAAGTCAGTTCGTGACATGTCTTCTCTCCTAGATATTCCACCATCAACTGTAAGTGGTATTAGTGCAAAGTGGAAACGTTTAGGAACCACAGCAACTCAGCCACGAAGTGGCAGACCATGTAAAGTTACAGAGCGGGGTCGCCGAGTGCTGAGGCGCATAGTGCGTAAAAGTCGCCAAAGCTCTGCCGACTCAATAACTGCAGAGCTCCAAAGCAGCTCTGGCATTAATTTCAGCACCAAAACTGTGCGCCGGGAGCTTCATGAAATGGGTTTCCATGGGTGAGCAGCTGCATGCGAGTCTTACATCACCAAGCACAATGCCAAGCGTCGGATGGAGTGGTGTAAAGCACGCCGCCACTGGACTCTGGAGCAGTGGAAACATGTTCTGTGGAGTGACGAATCTATCTGGCAGTCTGATAGACAAGTCTGGCTTTGACCAATGGCAGGAGAACGTTACCTGCCTGACTGCATTGTGCCAACTGTAAAGTTTGGTGGAGGAGGCATAATGCTATGGGGTTGTTTTTCTGGGGTTGGCCTCGGCCCCTTAGTTCCAGTGAAGGGAAATCTTAATGCTTCATCTTACCGAGTCATTCTGGACAATTCTATGCTGCCAACTTAGTGGAAACAGTTTGGGGAAGGCCCTTTTCTGTTCCAGCATGACTGAGCCCCAGTGCACAAAGCAAGGTCCATAAAGTCCTGGTTGGATGAGTTTGGTGTGGAAGAAGTTGACTGGCCCGCACAGAGCCCTGACCTCAATCCCACTGAACACCTTTGGGATGAACTAGAACGCAGATTGTGAGCCAGGCCCTCTCGTCCAACATCAGTGTCTGACCTCACAAATGCTCTTCTGGATGAATGCAAAAAACATTCCCACAGACACGCTCCAAGATCTTGTAGAAAGCCTTCCCAGAAGAGTGGAAGCTGTTGTAGCTGCAAAGGGGACCAACTTCATATTAATGCCTATACATTTGGAATGGGATGTTATAAAAGCTCCTGTAGGTGTAATGTGTAGGTGGCCCAATACTTTTGTCCATATAGTGTATGTTAAAATGCCACAGTCTGAAAATACTCCATTACAAGTAAACGTCCTGCATTTAAAGTGTTACTTAAGTAAAAGTACTGAAGTGTTATCAGCAAAGTGTACTTCAAGTATCATAAGTAAAAGTACACATTATGCAGAAAGTGTCATTATTATAGAATATAATATTATTCCGTTTTTATCACTAACAAATACATATAAGAGTTTTTTAATGTTATAATTTGTCAATGTGGAGTACATTTTGGATACTTTGTGTACTACTGAGTAGATTAGTAGTATATATTTTGTATAAATGCATCATGGTTTTTATGTAAAAAGTAACTTCAAGTGTCAAATAAATGTAGTGCAGTAAAAAAGTACAATATTTCCCTCTGTGGTGTAGTGAAGTAGAAGTATAAAGTGGCAGAAAATGGAAATACTCAAAGTACAGATAACTCAAACTGTACAGTACTTAGTTACATCCCACCACTGGAAGTATTGCATTAGTATATTGAGTTTCCTTGACAGCTGGGAAGATATAATCGTGGGAACATATAAGGAGGGTGGAGCCACCACCTTCTGGTCCTACACCCTCAACCTGCCGCTCTCCAGCAACTCCATAATCTGCTGGAAGTTCTGCTATCTGCTGCACAAAGTGCTCAGGGGTGGACACCGAAATGTGAGTTCAAATCTATATATCTCCTCAATCTTTTACTTGATAAGTTTTTTTTCTCTGTCGCTCCCGTTTCCACTTTGTTAATCTCCCTCCTCTCTGTTTGACCTCCAGGTTGCTAGAGATTCTCACAGATACTGCCGCAACGTCAAAGATATGGGCGTTCTCTGGGTGAGTCGCAGAGGTAGAATAAGTACTTCAATCTTTTACTTAAATAATGTAAAAAATACTGTATTATAAGTAAAATTGCTGTAGTTAGTACCAGTAAAAGTAGCAGCTGAATATACTTTTAAGTTTTCATTCTGCAGTAAAATGTCTCCTTCGACTGATGTCTGATTCTATGTGACATTATTAGATTTTTAATATTGAAGCATCAATGTTAGAGCTAGTTTTTACTACTATATTTACAGTTAGCTATATTAGTCCAGAGGTTCTCAACCTAGGGGTCGGGCCCCTTAAAGGGTCACCAGATTAATATAGATTTGTAAAAAAAAAAAAAGAATTAGTTTGACTTTTTTTATACTTTTCTCAAATGTTTACTTTTTTTGTGAATCATTTTTTTGCTCTTTGCGTGTTTAACAGTTATTTAAATGAAACAATGTGAGAAGTTTAGAGGGAAAATGTCTCTTTGTTGAAACTACTAACATGTGACATGGAGCCCCAACTAAACATAGATTCTTTGTAGGAAATCACAAGACCAAAAGTTTGGGAACCACCGGTTTAATCTTTATTAAAGGATTGTTTTGTTTTTAATGATAAATCTTAATATAAAAAGTAACCAGTACTAATGGCACTGTAGTATAAAGTACAGTAATTTACTTTGAAATGAAGTTGAGTAGAAGTATAACATAGCATAAAATGGTAAAAAAAACGAATAAATAAAAAAAGTACCTAAATCCCCCACTTGTAAATATAAACATTTTATATTTTTAAATGACATAAATATATGTGAAACATTAAATGCAAGACTTGTCAAAGAAAAGTCTCCTTTTAAAGAGGGAATTCTCCCCATTGAGCTAAACACTGCAAAGATAATCCCAATCTTCAACAAGGAATATTTCACTCTGACTTTATACATTTTATCTTTCTCTTGTATTGTATAAATAAACAAACAAATAAATCCATGACAACTTTAAATTTTTATTCCAGGGAAGCTTGCACGATCGATACGGCCACATTGTTGCCTTGTCTGCCAAATTCCTCTGCCTCAAAATGGAATTTCACGCAAAGGTAACACATAAATATTAATTTTTTGGTTTTTATAATAATATATGTGACAAACCCAGAATGATAAACCCATTTAATTATAAAATAAATTCACAGCACAAGATGATCCCAGGTAACCTGGAGGCCAGTGATGAGACTTTGGACAGAGAAACAGGAAACGACAAGAACAAAGTGTACGTTTCTTTACCAGCAACTATGGGCTCAGTGTTTCTCATAAAAAATGTGGTTAAACGTGCTTAATGAACTGTTATGTCTTGTAGGTTAGATATGACACAGGAACTGATGGATTACTTGGATGCTGGACTGAAGATGGAGGAGACAGGTGAGTCCACATGTTTTCTTTTTGTTGTAAGACATCAAAATTGTCTGTTTTTATCAAACAAACAGGAGGAAATAGAGCATTTGTTGCGGACTATTTTCAGCGGCGGATTAATCCATATTTGGAGCTCTTGTGAGTATTTAGGGCAGAGGACGGTGTGTGTTCATGGTAATGAAGAAACATGTCACCCAGTGCAGCAGTGAGGCTCATTGGTGTGTTTTTAATAGTTTTTGGACAACAATGGAGCTCTATGGCTCAGAGGAAGAAGATTTATCGGCTGTTCCGAGTCTGTATCCTCATGGTTGTTTGCACTTATTGTAAGTCGCTTTGAACAAAAGCGCCAGCTAAATGAAACGTAATCAGGTTTTGGATATACACACAACACTTTTGATGGGACTTGTTGACAATAATATAAATCTAGAATATCACCAGACTTATCCTTTGATCAAAAATATATTTTAGTTAAGAACAACCAGAACAAAGACACTGGAATTTCCCTTTAAGACAATATTGCAAAGCATGTGAAACACGTGATTAAGCTCAAGTTTAACACTTTAATCAGCTATCAGGAAGACGACTCCATCACATTTTCACACCAGGAAAATGTACCAGGACGGTGCAGGCAACCAACTGCCACCTTCGACTGGGGGTGTGTGTTTGATTAGCGTCAGAATAACGACCTACTGTGACTGACAGAGGAAGAAGATGTGTGTTGGATACACACACTTGTTATGGGTTTTCATGGGATTCGTTGACAATAAGCAACATTTAGAATAACGCCAGACCTCTCCTTGAATTTGTCTTTGATTTTTGTATTTTCCTTATTCAAAGTTCTGCGTCAGCTTGATGCCAACGGCGCCAACTCTACCACTCCAGCTGGACAGTGCAGACTGACTCCTCTGATACCCCTCATACTGGACTGCAGCTTCCTCTACCACTTCTCTGTCCTGTTGATGTTCAAACTGCACAGCCGTGAGTGACAGGAAATATGTTTTCTTTTTATAAAATCAAACCGTTCAGTGTTAGATCAAACCTTGAATCAAAACAATCATATCCCCTGGTTTATAGGCATTGCTCCAGATGTTCTTCTTGGACATCGAGAGCGGTTTCGCGATCTATTTAACAGGTAGGTTATCGGTATTATCAGCCAAAAACACACACTTTTATATCTCTTTATATCTTTCTGTTAGTGACAACTGTGTTTTCTTCTGCAGCCTCACAAAGTTCTTCGACAGAGCCAGAGAAACAGAGTTCTTTAAAACCATCATCCAGATCCCAGATCTCCCAGATGTAAGTAACATAAATGTTTCCACATATACATTTGATTTGTGTGGTTTTCAATCATGAGTGGAAGTATTCAGATCCTTTACTTAAGCCGTGGTTCCCACGGGTCCTTAAAATCCTTGAAAGTTTGAATTTGAGAGGATAAAATGAAGGCCTTGAAAGTTTTTGAAAATAGACATAAGTAGACATGGGTCATTGAAAGTGCTTAAAGAAATGACTGAAACAATTGTCGAAATAGTTGCCAATATGTATGTAAAGTTGCATAGTTAAATTATTAACTAAACATAATATTTTATAAGCTCTTCATATGTTCTGTATGTACACATTATAATTTGTAGAGTAACTAAAGTTGTCAGATAAAAAAAATAAATAAATAAAATAAATAAAAAGTACAATATCTTTCTCTGAATAGTACTGGAGTAGAAGTATAAAGTCCTGCGAATGTAAACACTCATTGAAAGACATTGAATGTACCTTCAATTTGTACTTACTTACAGTACTTGAGTAAATGTACTTAGTTACTTTCCACCACTGTCCATCATGCATGTATTTTGTTTATTACACAGGCTCCTCCAAACTTCCTCCGTGCCGCTGCCTTGGCTGAATATAAAAGGCTGGTGGTGGTGATGCCTAACGAGGAACGTCATGACGGAGAGGAAGTGGAGCCGCAACCAGAGTTCAAGGAAGCACAACAGATGCCACAGGTACATGCAAGTCAAAAAAAAAAAAATGTTTTCCACCTCTTTTTCTGGTATCACGGCTAACATTTAGTGGGTTTTTTTTGAGCAGAGAGAAACTGAGAATGAGAGTCTGAAGAGAGAGCTGGAGGTGCTCAAACCAGAACTACACCTCATCAAGACGGAGGTAAGATCACATTGGACATATCCTCAGTGGTGGAAGAAGTATTCAAATCCTTTATTTAAGTAAAAGTACTAATACCAGACTGTGAAAATACTCCACTGCAAGTAAAAGTCCTGCAATCAAAACCTTACTTAAGTAAAACCACGTAGCAAAATCTGCCTAAAGTATGAAAAGAATAAGTAGTCATTGTGCAGTAAACTGTTCCCTGTCAGTGTTTTACTATTATGTATGATGTTTCTGGATAATTATTACTGCTGCATTAATGTGTGTGTTGCATCTTACAGCTGCACATGTTTAAGGTTGTGCTCATTTTAACTCCTTTGTGTGCCGTTGGGTATTTTAATCTCCAACAATTTATCATATTCTATAAAATCATCAATGTCCTGTGAGAACCACAAAAAGTCAACTTTTCATGAGTTTCTCAGAAAAACACATCTAGATGAAACTTTGCAATCTGCAGGGTAACAAACGTTTTCAGACAAATGTAGTGCAGTAAAAAATACAATATTTACCCCTGAGATGTAATGGAATAGCGCAAAAAATAGAAATACAAAGTAACACAAATTCGTACTGAAGTACAGCACTTGAGTGAGTTTACAGTACTACACATTTCCAGTGTAAACTAATCAATAGCGCTGACATACCTTTCCTCAGGCTAAGAGGTGTTTAACTGAGTTAAAGGCTCAAGTGAATCGCCTGGAGGCCGAGGTCGAGGAGCAGCGCAACCACAAACAGATGGCCATGGTGGATAAGGAGCACCTGCGGATGGAAGTGGAAGCTTTGCGGTGCGCTAATGTCGCCAATGTCGGGGCTCAGATCGGATTCAAGGAGGCAGACCGTGAGTAAATAGATTTGTGTCCAGGGGAAATACGAGTGACGCTGGTTTCTTACTGTGTCCTCTTCATCCCATCGTCTCCACGCAGATAGAGCTCAGGCAGCAGAGGTTCGTTTCACTCAACTCAAAGAGAGACACGCAGAGCTGATCACCAGTCACGCGGACCTAATGAAGAAGGTAAACTGCCCCAGCATCTTTAACACATTCTTCCTTATGGAAAATTAGTTTACTGAATAGTTGTTATTCATTTATTATGATGCTTTAATTTTATTTTGAGTAAAAACCTCAGCAGAAGATACTTTGAGTTAATCTTTGTTGATTTACTCCTATTTTACTTATTGATTATGAAGCTGCTGTAAGACCATAGTTGCTCTCGGTTTCATCAAAAACCATATGCCATATTCTACAAAGTAAACTCTAATAAAAAGACATTTTGTAGCATTTTAGGCGACCCTACTTCCTACATGTATGCATCATCCGTCATAAATATTAAATGCAACTAGTCAATTCAAATACATCTTCATCTTCAAGTAATCCTGGTCATGCTGAAAAAGAAAATGTGCAATTCATCCATATTTGAATGAATTGCACATCCCCCAGTTTTCAGTCTTTATGCTAAGCTAAGCTAAACAGCTGCTGGCTATCGATCTTCTCATCTAACTGTCTTCAAGAAAGTGAATAAGCGTATTTCTCAAAATGTCGAGCTGTCATTCAAATTGAGTTTTTTTCAGTAACTATGAAATGTTGCCTGTGTGTTTTTTGCAGAACGCAGAAACAGTGAAGTTACTGTCAGGTACAAAACATGGCCACGACGATTTGCTGTGGAACAAACAGCAGCTGGAAAATGAGCTGGAAAATCTACGGCAGGAGAAAAGAAACATGGTGAGAACTTCTGACTCATAAGCACTGCAGACAGCACAGCTTATTACACCTCCTGATACGATCTTTTCTCTTGTGTTGAAAGACAAAGACTGTCGTGAGTGTTGATTATGTGTCTCCCCTCCTCAGATGAATCAGCAGCAGCAAGAGTTTCAGCGCCTGAACAAAGAGCTGCTGGAGCAAAGAGCAGAGCTCACTCTCCTTCGCAGCACGCTGGACAATAAAGAAATGGTGCGACTGCATGTAAAATAATAATGAGACAAACCTTTATTCAAAGAATTAGAGGTGCTCAGAAGCTGCAAATGTGCTCCCACACACTGTTACATATATTTATTAGCAAGGTTTCGGTACTACAACTTTTTGGCCATTACATTTCCAGCGAAATTCCAGAGAAATGTAAATTCAGTGTTTACTTTTAGGAGTTGATATTGAACTTTTTTCAAATTGTTTTGGTATTGACTTTTAGTATACGTCTGAACTGGGCATAACCTTGGTCGGATTCTTGTTTACTTATTATTAATCAGATATTTACTGATTCAAATCATCAGTTTGCCATTTTTAGATGTTTTTTTTTTTTAGTCAGGCAAAGTTCCCTTATGGCTGCCTTTTTAGTTTAGTGAAAAAAAAGTTTTAGTGGAAAAACATGCGAGTAAGTAAGGTATCAAAAAAAAAGGTATCATTTTGTACATTTAAACGTTTACCCAGTCCTATTTACTCCACAGCACATCAAAGAAAGCGTCTTCGGGTTGCCTTTATTAGGGCATTAGAGGATGTTCATACCTTTTTAACTTTGATGAGCTTGGCTGCACGAGTTAGTTCAATAGACTTTAGACCAAATTCTATGTTGCAATATGCAATATCTCAGTTAATGAAATAATGGTTGAATTTATATTTTGTGTCAGCCCCATTTATACTGTTTTATCAACCACATTAGTGCAGTCAAAACCAATATATCACTCCTAGTGTGAAATGGAGAATGTTTATCACTCCCAGGATGATATAGTGAAAGTCATAAACTATCAAAAGGTTTCAACGCAAAGCGTGTTCTCTGAGTTGAGAAGGCATACTTACAGTGAGTGATTTCAACAGATTTAGCATTCCTAATTACAGAATGGGACAAAAAAACTCCTTTTGTGTGCTTTTTGTTTGGCCCACAGTAAAGTGCGGTTTGCAAATAATCATCTCGTTCAGTGGCATAATTTATTCCCTGACATGTTTCTGTTTTCTTCAGGAGGGATCTCAGGTGAGCAGCAGCCTGGCAGCTCTGCAGGCTGAGAGAGATGTGCTGCTGCGCTCCGCCAGAGAGAAAGACGCGGAGCTCTCCTCGCTGAGACAACAAGCCCAGCAGAAGCAGGGATCCCTGGACCTGGAGAGAGACCGGCTCCACCGAGAGCTGGAGGCTCTGAGAGCTCAGCTACAGAAGCAGGTACTGACTCATCACACTCGCTATCGTGAATCATCTAACACCCGTGAACATCATGGAGATAATAAATGAAAAATATTTAGACTGAACCATACACTTACCTGTACTTCAGATCTGATATTGTATTTAATTATGTGCCCCTTCTCATGCAAATCTTTTGGATTTTGTGATGGATGTCTGTTTTAATTGATATTTAATTTTTTATTAATATTTTATATTTAAACTTTGATATGTTCACCCTCTGGATAAATAAAGTTCTACCTCATCGTATCTCGACATACAGTCACGGTGCCCAGCACTACTTGGTAATGTGTTGGTCTGCATGTGTGTTTTCTCACCTGTCCAGACCTCTCAGATTGTCAGGTCTGTTTACTGCCCCCAAAGTCAAAACTAAACATCACGTTTCTATGCGCCACATATTTGGAACATTCTCTCCGAAAACTTGAGAGCTGCTCCAACTCTATGGTGTGTTAAATCAAGGATTAAACCTTTATTTTAACATTTATTTCTTGCTGCCCAGTAGCTGGGCAGTTATTTTTTCCCTCACATATTTAACCTCCTATTTTATTTTATTCTCTTTAAATCCCATTTTACATCCCTGTTTTTTTACATAGCACTTCATACAAGTAGGGATTAATTATCACAGCAATATACAGAATAAATAGAAAACGGCATATATTTGATTTAGATTTACAGGACACCATTATTATCATTCTCAACTCAATATAAGAATGACTCCAAAGATTTACAAAGCACTGAAGTATCTATAAGAAAACACTGATTCTCATAATGACAATAAACAAATCAATAATTCAGGGAACATACACATTATATACAACATAAGAAAAACTATAAAACATTGGAAGATGGAAAGCCGACAGTGTGTGGTTTATAAGTAGAGGCTTAAAACCTTTCTGTTTATCACTGCCCTTTTAAGTTAGCTGTGCAGTTTAATAACATTTTAGCTTATTTGTATTTAATCCTCTTCAAGTCCTATTTATGTGTCTTGTGTTACTTTTATATATTTTCTTAATGCATTTTTATGTTGTATGTGAAAGCACTTTGAATTGCGTTGTTTTTTTAAAAGTGCTGTACAAATACACTTGCCGTGCTTTTCCAAAGCTTGCCATCAATGCAGAGCAGAAGTTGGAGATCGACCGGCTGAGACGAGAGCTGGACTCGACACGAGCAGAGTTGAATCGTGCAAACGGCGCCCTGCAGAGCAAAGAAATGGTAGAAATATTTATGGTTCACTTTTCTCACATCGTCTCAAAGTCCTCTTGAGAAAAAAAAAAAACACTCATTGATACTTGTTTTAATCCTCAGAGTGGAACCCAGCTGAGCAGTTCTCTAGCGGGGATGCAGGCGGAGAGGGAGGTGTTGCTGCGCTCGATGAGGGACCAGGAGACCGAGCTGAGCTCCCTCAGGCAGCAAGCTCAGCTCCACCAGGGCTCCCTGGAGCGGGAGAGGCAGAGGAGCAGCATGGAGCTGGCAAGCCTCCACGCTCAGTTACAGCAACAGGTGCTGCACGCACACTTCATGACCTGCACAGTGAAGCTGTTATGTATTTCTGACTGGTTAGTTACCCATGAGTTTATGTGTGTTACATCAGGCCTGTCGGGAAGCTGAGCTGTCCCAGAAGCTGCAGGATGAGCAGTTCTGTCTGCTGCAGTGTGCTGTGGTGGAGGCTGAGGGCATCATACTGGACGCTGTGGCCAAACTGGACGACCCCATACATGTCAGCTGCATCAGCTCACCTGGTAAAACCTCATTCATTTCTTCCCCCACTAAAATATCGCATTCATTACACTGATTGTACTTAATACTAGGACTTTAAATGGCGATTATTTTCATTATCAGCCTCTAAAAAATGCCCATGTTGATGTCTTTAAATTGGTTGTTTTGTCTGAGTAACAAGAGGAAACATCCTCAATACAATACATATAAAACAAACTAGCAAAAATAGAAAGATAGAAAACCAATAGTCCAAAAGACAAATGTATTCAATTTACAATGATATAAAACAGAAAAGCAGTTTCACTCTCATTTGAGAGACTTGATTAATGCCTTTTTAATGATTTGCCATTATGTAGATAATATGTAATACAATTAATAAAGTTAGTCCGCTCAACTTCAACCCCCTCAACTGAGCATTTAAAAGCACTATATAAACATTTAATACATTATTTATAACACTATAATGTAGTTCTACACCGATATAAGGACATTTGTAACGGTTTATTAATATAAAGTATTTTCAACAATGAAGACATATTTTATATTGTTACAACTGCATTTTACTATATTATCATTTCCACACCTTGATGCCTCAAAGGAGTTATTGTTGTTTATAAATATGTTAATAGAAAAATATCTATTCTTACAACTATGTTATAGTGTAACATAAACCATTTATTCATTGTTTTTATACAGCTTGTCAACACTAAATAAGGTAGGCTAAAGTAAAGTGTTGTAATTTAGCTTTTTCATCTTGCTTCTCTCACCAGTTCTCTTTCTGTGTTTCAGATTATTTGGTGAATCGAGCTGAAATCACCCTGAGCTCTATAGACAAAATGCAGCAGAGTCACGTCGTCTACCTGGGAAACAGGAATGGTGAGCGAGCTGTGTGTGTGTTCGGGTTAGGAGGTAAAGTTTTATTTTATTTTAGATGATGAGTGTATCTAATGCTCCTTTTGATTTTAGATGCCAGTGGTTTGTTGAGAGCGGTCACACAGTTCTCCCACCTCACTGCGGACACGATTGTTAACGGAGCAGCAACATCTCACTCTGCTCCCTCCGACCAGGCCGACTGTGAGAGACACGCATTCGCAACGCAACTGTTAAAGGAATACGCACTAAACGCGATGCACAATCAGTAAACGCTACCGTTTCTGTGTCTCCTGCAGGTTTAACTGACAGCTGTCGGGATTGTGCGAATCACTGCCTTCAGTTCTTGAAGGATCTGAAGCTTCAGGCCAGTTTACAGAGAGCAGATCCCTCCGCGGTGCGCTACACTGTCCAGCGCATCCTCGCTTTAGGAAAGGTGAGACAGATTTGAGCTTCATCAGAGAAATCAAAATCTACAGCCATGTTAGCAGTGGTGCTTTGAGCTGAATGCTCACATGCTGATGTTTACTATATATATATATATATATATATAATATTTACCATCTTAGTTGAGTGTTATCAGTTTTTTTTTTTTTTAAATCAATTTTAATATGTAATTTTACCTGTTAGCAGTGGAGGAAGAAGTACTCAGATCTTTTAATCAGGTAATATTAGTAAAACCAATGTGTACAAATACTCTGTTACAAAAGTATACGCACCAAAATGTACTTAAAGTACCGAAAGTAAATGTACTCAATATGCAGAACGTCGCATGTCAGAATAAAATATGTTCATAAAATGTGTTCATCACTTTAATGTTGTAGCTGGTAAAGGAGGAGTTTATTTGAGGCCCTTTATATACTGCTGTGCAGCTTGGCAATTTCATCAAGGGAGCAATAAAGTCTTATATGAACCAGTAATAATACATAACGTAACTAAAGCTGTTGAATAAATGTTAGGGAGTAAAAACTAAAATATTTCCCATGGGATGTAGTAGAAGGAGTAGAAGTATAAAGTAGCATAAAATGGAACAATACACAAGTAAAGTGCCACTCCCTCTAAATTGTACTTATGTACAGTACTGTTACTTTTACAAAACACTTTTTTGCAGTTGTGCACAGCTATCCGACTCAGTACTTGCTGCTGTAGTTCTGTGTTTTAACTGTACGATTCATGTTTAGGATCTGCGTCCAAAAGGACAGGATGTGCTAAAAGGAGAGCTGGGATACATGGTGGATAAAGAGATGCTCGCTACGTCGACTGCCATTGAAGAGGCTGTGCTGCGAATGGACGTAAGGACACATCATGACAGATAAACTTGACAAACTCTGGAACACACACACGCACACACACCTGCTGATGCTTAAAATTTCTGTTTAAAATGTCTGTTTCTCAGGAGATACTGAATCAAGCAAAGAGAGACACTTCTGGCATCAAGCTGGAGGTCAACCAGAGGTAAGATGAATACTGTATCGTCCTAGAATATGTAATCCTTTTTATCTTCTCTCCGTCACTGCAATGTGTGTGATGTTTTCTATGTGTTTCTTCACAGTATCCTGGGATCCTGTTCAGACCTGATGAAGGTGACAAGTCCGTCTTTACTTTTAAAATACATTTCTGTGATCTTCTGTGATTCATTTCACTCAGAGTTTCTGCTTCTTTCCTCTCCAGGCTGTTCACATGCTGGTTACAGCTTCTACTGACCTACAAAAAGACATTGTAGAGGGCGGCAGGGTGAGTCGCCTGAAGTTCAAATTACAAGAGGGTTTCAGATCTTCTCCCAGGTCTATGTTGATAAAACATCTAGGAATTAAACTTAAGAGCCAATTCAGCGTTATTTCCAGTGTAGGAAAAAACGCATTTACGAGGGTGTAAATTCCTGTTTTTGTTCCCTTCAATTTTATAGTTTCAGATCGATTCATTCACTAAAAGAACACTAAACTGTGTCCATTGTTAAAATGCTCATCTCAGTTTTCACTCAAGTGCTCATTTTTGCAAAAACTTAAATTAACTTAAAAATTAATTATTGTTAAACCAAAGCAGTTTTATTTATACATCACATGTCAAGATCAGAGGTAATTCATAGTGCTTTAGGTAGCAAAGAAAAGCGTTAGAATGACATTTTAAAACAATAAGCTATAAAAACAACTGAATAAAAGCAATTGTCAGAAATACAGTAAGGGTGCAGTAATAAATTTTAAGTTGACCCAGAAGCAAAATAGGAAATAAAAGTGCAGATAAGAAAACAATCAATCAAAGGCACAGGAGAAGAGCTGAGTTTTTAATTTAGATTTGAGTGGTTGGGTTTAATTGAGTAATTATATTACTAGGAATTGTTGCTGGAAAGCACTGAAAGAAATGTGAAAGAAATGTCAATAATTTCATGTACATTATAAGTAATTGTAGACCTTATTGTTTCTACTGGTTTTCCTTCATTCTTTGACCATAAAATAAGTTTTTAAATTGCAATTTAATTAAAATGTTAAAACATACTATTTAAAACACTCTTGCATAAACAGTCTCCACTTGTGTAGGCACACTACTCGTCCACGCAACTACTGTTTATGCAAAAGCGTTTCAAGTAGTAGTGTTTAGTGCAAAGTTTTCGTCACAAATTCAAGGTAACACAGGATGAATAATTGAAATAAAAATGGTGATTTTGTGGATATAGTATTTGTTGAAACAAAGAGAAGAAACCACAGTTTGATTTTGCATGTACACATCTGGTCTTCCTGTAGGGGGCAGCGTCTGTTACAGAATTTTATGGCAAAAACTCTCGCTGGACAGAAGGACTCATCTCTGCCTCTAAAGCTGTTGGCTGGGGCGCCACACAGCTGCTGTAAGTATCCAAACACGTCACAGAATGTATATTATTATTTATGTCCTGAATACCAAACTATATAATGAACTTGTACTTCACCTTTTCGCTTTCAGAGACTCAGCTGACCAGGTGGTGGGTGAAAATGGAACATACGAGAAGCTCATCGCGTGCTCACATGAGATTGCTGCGAGCACGGCTCAGCTAGTTGCTGCCTCAAAGGTGTAAACTCGAGTCAAAACATTCTCCTGTTGACTTCTGGAGCAGCCTGCTCAATTCAAAGTTTTTTTGTGTTTTTCACCACAAATGTTGCTGTGGAACAATGTTTTTAATGAGCAGTTCCTGGTATTATTCTTATTTTTTTTATTTTTCATGTTTGGTTAGGACTCAAAACAAGTTTTGTTCGAGATGCTCTTTGGATAAGGATACATAGAGAAGTTTCAAACAATTAAAATGCCTTTTTATTCTAACGGCATAGTCATGTTAGAGGTAAAAACTAAATCCCACGCTTTTCGGCATCAAGCCTGCGTCGGGGAGTGTTGTGATCTTTTTGCAGACACACATCCACGAACATGAGGGTGACATGATGCACATTAAGGTGGTTGTGGAGAGAAACAAGCACTGTAAAATAAATAAAGAAATCTCATTTTTTTTCAGGTAAAGGCCGACCGCAACAACAAGAAGCTGCACACCCTGAAGCAGGCGTCACGGCACGTCAATGACATGGCTGCTGTGGTCGTCACCTCCACCAAACATGGGCAGCAGCAGATCTCTGTCCCAGGTGAGAGATGACGTGATTGTAATTCATCTTGAGGGGAACATGTCTGTTTCATTATGGCAGTGCATTCAGTAGTTGTTGAGACATTTCAATCTTGACCACACACGGGAATCTTCCGGTGGCTCTAGAGGAAAAGTCACCAGAATGGATGGGATTTATCCTCTGGGGGCCGCGCAGCTTTAACTCTGTGGTGTCTTTGCAGTCGTGATGGACTTCTCTGGCAGGTCTCTGATCAAACTGAAAACAGAGGAGATGGAAACTCAGGTGAGGCTTTCAAGTCCCTACATTTATTCAATTATTCAACTGTGCAAGTTCAGCAAAAAGACCATTTTCAGCATTAATGCCGTTATTGATATTATCACACTACTGTACATATCGTAATATACATATTGTTACATAATTATTGCTATTTATTGTAGTACAATGTGCACATTTTTATTAGAATTTCTCTATGTTTGTATAAATATTCTATTTTGTATTTTATTTTACTCTAAAATGGAGCAACCCTTACGAAATCCAATTTCCCCACTCGGATAATAAATTATTCCGGATTCTGATTCATCATCTTGTTGTTGTTGTTGTTGTTGTTGATTGCCAGTAGCAATCAACAACAATTGTACAGATTGTTGTGCTCTGTGAATCTCTCAGGTGAAGGTGCTGCAGCTGGAGAGCCAGCTGGAGCAGGAGAGAGTGCGTCTGGGGGAGCTGAGGAAGATGCACTACAACGTCAACGCCTCTGAGACCGACGCTGCTGACGCCGACGACGGAGCCGATAGCTTCCCACCGCCGCCGCCGCCTACTCTGCTCGACTCCACGCCAGTGCCTCAGTCCGTCGCACAGACGCAGAACATCCAGAGATTTGCAGAAACCAATCCGTTTGCACCGGCTCAAACACAGTCGTACACACCAACACACACACAGGCCCAAACCTACACCCCTTCTCAAACCTACACCCCTTCTCAAACCTACACCCCTTCAGAAACCTCCACCCCTTCTC
>CALSCE010010647.1:6453359-6474576 GCA_943593645.1 Bovichtus variegatus
ATACATACATACATACATACATACATACATACATACATACATACATACATACATACAAACAAATGAAGCTACACATGCCAGGTCATGTTATGTTTCATATCTTCCAGTTTTAAAGAGATCTGATCACTTTCCTGTGCAACTTTTAAAACCAATATAATAGGCAGTAATCTTCCACTAAAGCCGTGTAGTTTTTACCCAAATTGCAGGTTCATAAATCAATAGAAATTACCAAACGTCTGACACAAAGAGATAATGAAGAAGATAAGATTGCTTTGTAAACAGATAATAAAGTGTCTTTTACTCCCACCAGTGTGGTAAAGCTGCTACAGTGGTGGTGGGGGCGGAGGGCTGGTCAGACAGAGCTGAGCCCTCTGAGCTGATGTTGGGTGGGTTTGACTCTTCCCCGCGCCTCCTGTCTGGTTCCCTCAGCCCAGAGGGACACGAGGATGGGGATGAGGAGGACGAGGCAGTGTTGCTTTGGGTAATACAGAAGTGCTAGTTAGCAAACCAGAGTGGTGTGATTGTCCCGACTCTAACTGCAAACCTGCACTCCCCTCCCACAACAGCAACCATATCAGTGGAAACCCAAAAAGCTAGTAGACTAACATTTGTATGACCCATGAGAAGTGCTGAAATGGCTTGGCATGGGTGTTAAAGAATTAACGACGGAGTGTGTCAGTAGGATTTGTCGCTCCTCCGGCCAACTGGGTGAGACTTTCTGGACGACTGCAGCGATGACCTTTCTAAATATAGATCACCTCGACAGCTCGGCCTCTAACAGCACTGGAAGTTGTCCTTTAATGCACCATGAGCTTGAAACATTGAATAGAAATGGTAGTTTAAAGTCCAACTGAAATGAAATTGCATGTTGTTTTTCCCACTACAGCTTTGTAAATCCCAGACTGTGTTTTCCTTTGGCGTGCCCTATCTTTATATTCATTTGTTAGTCCTCTGCCTACGTAGATGGAGAACTTGTTCCCATACAGCCAAACAAATTGCTTGATTGTAAACCATATTTGCATGAAGCCCTAACGTCACAGTCAATAGTCAAGTTTCCATCCAAATGTTGCACACAAATAAAATCCGAATGAATGCATGTTTCCAACTGTCAAGATAAACTGTTGGTGGCGCTAATTCTTCAGTCATGTGCCGATAAATCAACAAGGTGATTTTTCACATATTTTTCCGCCATTTTTTAGACATTATTCACATAATTTTAGGACATTTTTCTAATATTTTTCCACCTCAGCCAAGTCCAAAAAACACTTTGATATTTAGACTTTTATTTGAAATTTCCGGCGTTTACACTCCAGACTGAACCACAACCAACACTAGCTTTCCTGCTTGAGTCTCATCCTGCATCTTAGAGCCGCCGAACATTCACAGGGGAAAGGTGCTCCGCTAACGTCAGCTTTCGGGCTTGATGCTAATTAGCCAAATTCCATAATTTTTGACTGCAAAAAGGGAAAAATAAATGTAATTTAAGTTGGACTTAAAATACATATTAATAAGAATTCCGGGTTTGTTTTTTTTTGCCTGAGTGCATGCGTGACTTCTGTCAGCGGCATGTGTTGTTGAAGTCTTTCGGGGGTTTTGTTTCACAGTGTCTGTGAATGTAACGTGAGTGCTGAATTCAAACAAACTGAGTTTTAGCTTAAAGGGAGGAGGGAAGGGCGAACAAATGTATTGGAACGAGGCCTGATGTCTGACTTAGAGTTCAACGTTTGCCACCAGGAGGCGATGTGCGATGAGGACATGCCTGCTGTGTTCCAATATTTTACAAAGGTATCCTCACTTCCTTCCCGCCTTTGTTCGTTCCTTCCTTCCTTCCTTCCTTTTTCTCTGGTTTTGTTTCCTCTCGGTAATGCATTTGTCTCTCTGCAGGAGGCGCTGTGCGAGGAGGAGACGGGAGGTTTGGACCCAAAGGACCCCAACCGTCCCCGGTTCACCCTGCAGGAGCTGAGGGACGTCCTCCACGAGAGGAACGAGCTCAAGGCCAAAGTCTTCCTGCTGCAGGAGGAGCTGGCCTACTACAAAAGGTACCTACAGGCACATACATGAGATAACGTATTATTATTGCATAATTGCGGCCATGTTGTTGATAATTAATCTGTCTTTGCAGTGATGAGACAGAAGATGAGATGGTTACTCCTTCCCCGTCTCCTTCGCCTGATCTGAGGACTCGCTCCCGTTCTTCTGCCCAGCCAGAGTCAGGAATCAAACGCCTGTATGTTGCATATCTCGCATAACACACTCACTCAGAATCATCTACTCGTGAAAACACACGCACTGATTTCATTCCTTAACTTTGAGATTAGTTCAAGTCAAAAACCTTTCGATTGCTCTGCATGCGCTGAGTAAAAGCTTATTAAGATGATCCCTGCACGCTCAAAACTATTACAAATGACTCTTGAAGAAATAGGCAAATGAAATCTCTGCTCAAGAGAAGTAACGTCTCCTCCCCAGCAGTACCGCACATTTGGGATGATTTCTGGCTGGTAACATCAGCTTTGTGATATTTTTAAAACCCTCAATTTAAAATAAGATTTTAAACACGATGACTTCGTATTGAGACATTAACCAGGTGAAAGCAGCGCGACAAAATGTCACAACCCATAAAAGAAACTCACCAGCACCAAATTGAAACTATAACCACAGGAATAGTTGTTTCAGCTGTATCCACTAAAAAATAACTTTCCTCGAGTATAACTGGGAACAGCTGAGACTGTACGTGCACCCCGCTTCCTGTGTTTGTTGGGCCTGTAAAAACAAACGGGAGATAACACAGCAGCTAACTTAAAAGCTCTGTTTCAGCACGCTGCTCTGGTTCATGCCATAGATCAGATGTGTCCATTTAAAAATGAGAATTTCTAAAGAATTATATTATAGAACGAAACGCATAATGTAATCTTGATAAAATGGCATAAACAACATTTGAAGTTTTCTGTGCCATCATAGGAGCTTTATTATTATTAAGCAGGTAAGCTCTGGTTTAACCAACATTGTGACGTTCTGCTCTGAACTGCAAAGCAGAAATATGAAGTGATCAAGCAGTCACTCTTTATTTGAGGTGAGTTGGGACACCACACCAAAGTTTATGATACTTGCACGTTTTGTTCAGCAAGATCATCTTCACAAATAAACACCACTGTTGTGATTTTTGCAGCGTGAGTGCCTGAGGCTATAAACGAACTACGCCACGGTCTCATCACCACCAGGCGGACTAGTGTTCTGCATCATGACATTAATGTGTCCGACAAGCTCTGCGGTCTCATTAAGCCACTTGTTCAAAAATTCCTGAGTGGGGTATTTACTGCCGTATTTTATGTCGTAGAACAAAACATTCAAATCTCTTCTGCTTGTGTTAACCACCGAACTTATTTCAGGCATCTAACCAAAAAAATTAAAAATCTTCGAGACGAGGCAAACAGAAGGGCTGACTTAATTTTTTAGGAATGTTTTAGGACTCATTCCGGTACGTGTGACCAAATAATGACATGGTCATTCGCGGAGAGATTTCCAGAAGACTTCACAGCCAGTGTGCACTGAGGCTTTTGTCAGGTTTCAAATCATTTCACTTGGTTGTATCAGCATGTGCCCAAAATATGCTTGACTTGTTCTTCCAGCGGTGTCAGACACACTCGCCACTCTGTGTGCACGGCTCATGATTAGCATGCGTTGGTCAGCAGCACATGATATGCACACAAAACAGTCGCCATGTTGCAAAAACAAAGATTTTAATTTACACTAAAAAGAACTAAAGCATGACTTATTTTTGGTTTTAGTTTTAACTTTACATGAGGTTTGGGTCAAACAGAGGTCAAAGGTTGATGTGGTCCCTGTCTCCCCCCTGTTCGTCTCCCCACCCTCCCCCCTTCTCTATATATCTCTTCCTGTTTGTGCTTGTGTGTCTTTACCTTTGTGTAACAGGATCTTCACAGCCATTATGCCGATGGTGGCGGCTGGTTTGATCCCAGATGACCCCACTTTACAGCCAATCAGACGTCTCATATCGCTTGTATGACTCTATATTTGGTTGGCTTCAGAGACTAACAGGCTCCCTTCCCTTGCATGTGCCAGCTCTTTGAGCCTTTTTTCTCCTAGTATTCTGATTGGCTGATTGTGGGGCTGTCTTGTTATCATTGTCCAACAGGACGATCGCGGATCATAAAAATCAGCCAGTCAGAATTGACATGTAGTCTGTTGTCGTCACGTCTTTTCCCCTCACTGACCTCAGTAACATGTCTGCGCCTCTACACTCATAAAAATAATACTGTTTGAATTTAAAAACTAAAGCGCTTTTAGATCCTTTTGCAATAGTTAGTGATTAAACAATTTGTAATACACAGTAAACTCGTCATGTTTAATTCTACAATAATCTTTAAAATGTTTGTTGTGTACATTAATGTCGGTACAAAAAAAGGTATTAAAGCATAACATAACTTATGTTAATGTAAATGTGCTCTGTGTAGCATTTAGCATTAAATTTGATACATTAGTATAATTTCTGTTGGCAAATAAGAAAGATGAGAACATAATTAATCCATATCACTGGCTTCTTCACTGCATTTTCACTGGCTGTGGTTACAAAGGAACTTACCACTTCTTACATTAGATCGACATGCTGTAAATACATAAAGACTGTTGCACTTTTTTTATTTATTTTTGTGCTAGATAAACTAAACTAAACAAAAACTAGAAGGGCACTTGGAGGGCGCAGACCACCGCCAGGGCCATGTGCTCATGTTGCAGCCTTCCACCAAGATTCATGAGAATCGGGCCTGTAGTTCTTCTGTAATTCTGCTGACAAACAAACAAACGGAACCGGAAACATAACCTCCTTGGGGGAGGTAATAAAATGACAGTAAAAATACGATAGTGTGATATAAATGTGTAAATATAAACTATCCAACTGTATATAAAATATATAAAATGTGCTCCACCTCCACTAGATGTAACATTAAAAAGCTGCTTACATGTCAAAGTAATAATATTCCAATAATATATATAACATATAACATATAACATATATATATATATATATATAACTCTCTGAAAGGGATCATTCTCCAACAAGTACTTCAGTACATATTGCTGTTAAGACTTTTGTACTTTTACAAGTAAAATCTTGAATTAACAGGGTATTTTTCCGGAGCGGTATTTCTTCTTCTACTTAAATAAAAGATCTGAGCACTTCTTCGACCACTGTGATTCGAACATATGGCATCAGACTCTTTACGGTCTCTGCATTACTCCGGCATTACTTAGTCTTCTCACAAGCTTTTTCAGCCAATGACACACAGGTACCCAAATTACCTTCAACATATTTGTGCAAACGAAATAAGGGAAACGATACATGTGCATAACTTGAATATCACCACTTACTTATAAGGAATAAGGAAGGAATTTCCCAGAAAGTTTTTTTTTTGTTGTTTTTTTTACATTTAATATACACTTTCAATGAAATAAATTCCAGGTTAAAAATCTTCCATTGTCATTATTTTACTGTTTATTTATTATTTGTGATCCAATTTATCAAAGTGTAAAGGAAAAGTTTCCCTTGGATTATAGAGATGCTTTCTTGATGATGAATCAAATGGAAATTGATTTGAACCTGGAAGGTTTTTTTTTTTTTTTGCCTTTCTTAACTATAAACAGTTGATTTTGTTGTGATGTATAATTGTTAATTAAAAACAGGTGAGAGTTTTAGTATTTGTAATTGTTTTCTGTAAATTCTCTGGCTGCCAAAAAAAAAGGAAAACAACCAACCTTGCTGCAGGGAACTGTGGTATTTATAGAAAATGTGGTTTTAAATGTCCGAAGCAGATAAGGTCTCATTTGTTTACAGTAATTATACCGAGATATCACAATTAATTCCCCACCCCAAAAAAATACAGTTTAAAATGCCATAACTGCTAACACTGCTTAAAAATGACTGAATTCACTGCACACATGTAACTGTAAACCTCACTCCACTGACACATCCATCACAGTAAAGCCTCTGTCTCCTCTCCTCCCGCTCCTCTTTTAGGTTTAGTTTCTTCTCGCGTGATAAGCAGCGAAACTTGCAGCGGAGTGGGCAGTTTGACGCCGGCCTCGGCTCGTGGACGGGGAAGGAGGACGTGTACACGGAACAAGCCCAGGAGGCGTTACAGCACATGTAGAGTCCCCGGACAAACTCCAAAACTCTTTACACTCCATGTACATCACCTGAGGCCGGCTTGTGAAGCGTCGACTGCACACCAAAACCCCCTCCAGTGACTCACACTGCGACTGAAAATATCATGAGCTTGAGGTGAGACAGAAAAGTGAACAGATTCAACTTGAATGATGCTCCAGCTTAGATATATTTTTATTTAAACACCTGAGAATACTATATATATACAAAGTGTATATCTCAGTGAGCGATGGCACATACAGACCTTTTAGAAAATATGTGGTTGTTTTACATAACCGGATTTACGTGATCTGTAGAGGAGAAGGGAAGTTGTCGGATGGAAAGAGGAAAGTTGGTTCAAGATACGTTGGTAAACAGTGGGTGAGAATTATGACACAGATGAAGGCTTGGGACACCAGAGTGTGCTGCAAATTTTCTGTCTAAAAAAAATCATGCATCCAGATGATGTAGTGTTTGTACAATGGCGTATTAGGGCCATTGTAAATACAAAACGTGTTAGAATTACAGATGGGAGTAATGTACCTAGAGAAAACTCTGAGATAAAAGTCCTACATTTATGAGAAAAACTTGAATATTCTGTGGAATATAAGTGGTAAATTCACTCTGATAAACCTCTCAAATTCAGGAGAAAAAAACTTGAATATTCTCTGAGATTATAAAGTAATACATTTGTGAGAAGAACTTTTTTTTTCTCATACATTTAAAACTTTAATCTCAGAGAACATCTAAATTCTTCTTATAAAATTACCATTTTGTATGTTTTCCATTCGATAAAACATTTGGGTTTTACAGTATATTATGGTCCCCCATAGAATAAAGAAAATGCACAATTACTGCAGTTTTCTCAAAGTGAGAAATACTTTTGTGTCCCATTTGTTTATTTGAAATGTCTCCTACTTGTTCACGTGAGCAGCTCGCAGGTCCATCACCAGCACTTTCAGCAAATTCAAACTATGCAGCTTTACAAATCTAGTACGAGGCTTTGTGTGTAAAATGTTGCATAGAATCACATATAAAAGATGTGTACAGAAGAATACTTACAAATGCTTTTTATTTATAATGTACATCATGCAACATGCAGTGAGTATGGAAGAACATTTATTCCAAGACAAGAAAAAAATAGAAATACAAATACTCATCGTGAGTCAAAATGATGAGATACTGAGACAAAGTTTGGACTTTATAGTTGGTAACAGTGACTCAAATTTTGACTTACTGGCTTGTAATAAGTATTTATCAAGTCAAAACTATGATGAATTATAGAGTAAAAATTGTGAGACTATTTAGATTAGATTTTTCATAGTTTTAAATTAGTAACTCATAATATTTTTTTAACTCACAATTGTTTCTTAGTATCATAATTTGATAATATATATATATATATATATATATATATTATCAAATTATGATACTACATAATTATGTATTTCTAGTAGGAAGAAGTGAACACTATTATATTATACTACATTTTATCAATCTTAATGTTAAACATAAACATTCTAGCTAAACACCTCGACCAGACCAAAACAAAACATCAAAAACTAAACAAGAACAATTCAATCAGACCAAAACAAAAACAACCCAAATATGCTGAATCTTACTGTGCCACTTCATCCATCTCATATCCATGCAATATGTTCATCATGTGTCAGTGCCCCTAATATCTAACTTCTAGCACACATCATGTAGGAAATACTCAGCATTATGCACCTGTAAATGTAGGTTTATTAAATGCCTAGTAGAAAGGTGTGTACACGCTGACATGTGCTTTTATGCATCATTTATACAAGGCCTCAAGTATAAACATGGTTTCAAAGCTACGTTTAAAAATTGCACAGAAGAAGAAAAACTTCATATTATATGAATACAGTATAAAATCATGAAGTTGCATTTAAATATTCCTCAGATTGTGTTCGGGAGACGGCTGAGAAGTTAGAAATGACGGAAGGTTGATAAAGCTGAAGTGTGGTTTACATTTTTTAATTTAAAAAAAAAAATGCTAATCGCTAGTTGCTGCTTTTACAGCTTGTCTTCATGCTTAACACGGATGTCTTCACCCCTGAGAGGAGAGTGAATACTGTGGTGTTTTTATAGCAGTGGCACTTCTTTATCTTTATTTATGCTCTCCCAGCGAGGTCAAATAAATGAATGTAACAGGACAGGAACACTATGATGAGTGACTGTTTTACATACTTATAGATACAACAATATAATGATGAGACAGTTTCATTTTCGAGATTATATCTGGAAGTCAAAGGGATCTGGACAATTTAGACTCATTAAAAGGGAAATCTGGTCAAAACTAGTTGTGTTATTTAAGTCAGTTTAAAGTTCAAAGTCTGTTTCCCTGATTTAAAGTGGGAATTTAAAAGATGTAATGAATTGATCAGTGCTTTATTAAACGAGCTGTCTTTATTTAAACATGTCTCCTCAATAATAAAACTTCTGTCATGTTTGACTTTTGTTGTTTTTTTCATCGTTAGCTGTCAGCAGTGGTGGAAAGTACATTTACTTAAGTACACATTTAAGGTACTTTTACTGGAGTCTTTCCATTTTATGCAACTTTATACTTCTACTCCACTCCAAATAAATATTGTACTTTTTCCTTTACTACATTTGTCCGACAGCTTTAGTTGCTTTTCAGATTACAATTTCCTGTCCAGTAAAAACCATGCATCTCCAAAATGTGTTGATTTTGAATGTTTGTGATAAACTGAAGGATTAAGTCTTCCTTTATGGGTCGAGAAAATTCTACTTCTTAGATAAACTATTTATCTCCGTCTACCAAACTTTTCTATACTATAATAATTCAGCATGTTTTAGCCCACTGACTATGCACAAATGGAAAAATTAATGCTGCTCGAGTTGATTTGTGGTCTTGAATTGAGAAATAACTGGACAAATTTAAACTTGTAATCATTTTCACCACAAAAACAAATCAGACAACAACTCCTGTTACTTGCATATTACATCTTTATTCATCGATGCCTAAACCCCAGCATTAAGATTTATTCAACGCTACAACAGCAAAGATCTATTATGTCCTAAAAATGGCCAACAGGTCAGTTTTGCCCCTTCTGGTATTATTCCATTAATTTTACATTTAAACAAACATGAAATAATCCAAAATGTAACATGTTTAAGAAAAGGCTCACATGAAAACATTTCACACGTGTAACAAATGCTACTGTTAGAGAGGTGTTGAGAAGGAAGGTCAAAATGTGTGTTTCCTGAAACGTACTTTATATCATACATATATGACTCGGCTCTTTGTATTAACACTGACTATGCTTTTTTTCATGGTATTTGAACAACATTAAAACAGGGAATTAAAAGAATCCTGGAATTCAATAATATACTGAATATTTTTGGAAACTTTAAAGAAGTCACTCATGATTTTTGAACACTTTTATGGAAAATCTGTACAACCTAAACAGCCACAGAGATGCATCGAGAGAGGATGGTTAACTTTTGGTACAACAGCCTAACTTCTAGCAAGGTTTTGCTCCAAATTAAATTAAATTCAGAGAGCTTTAAAAAAATCGTCCGACATTTTGGGAAATACACTTTTCCGTTTTCTAGCCGAGAGTTAGATGAGAATATCTGTACCACTCTTATATCTGAGTGTACGCAAGTATAATTCCCAAAACGTCCAAATATTCCTTTTAAGACTGAGGCCGAAAATAATGATACCAAACCCATAATTTAAAAAAAATATATTATAATTTAAGATACTAGCAATAATACACACAGCACCTATAAATGTGTATAAATGTTTCTGTGGTACATTAGTTTATAATTAGTGTTTTAATCAAAGCAGTGCATTACAATAAGATTCCATATTATAAATTAGATATATGGGATGCCTCTGTGATTTATGTCATATCGTAATAGCTAAAAGAATAATAATAATTTGCCTCAGTGATTTCATAGATGAGGATAAATCAAACATAAATCAAGATAAATGGGAGCATTTGGGGGTATATTTTACGTTCTGGCTACAATTGATGAAAATCACATTAAAAAAAAAGCTACTAAAATATAAAGTAAATAATGACCTGTTTATGGCTGCTAAATACTTTCACATGGAACAATATGAACAATGTTTTGTGAGCGGGAAGAACAGATGTGTAGAAAACCTGCAAAGATTTACAATATACAGTAAGGAGTGTAACAGTTCACCAAAGACATGGCACACAAGCACAGGACGTGTTGGAGAGGCTGCTGCAGTTGTGTGTGTGTGTGTGTGCGCGCATTAAACATTAAATGTATCTGAAAACTGCGAGACATTGCTGTCAAAAAAAACATTTTCATGTGCTTTCCCAGCAGATGCTTTAACCTGTTTGTTTGTTTTTTGGTTAGTTTAGAGTTTGACATTTTGGGAAATACACTACACAATTTGCTTTCTTGCCAGAGAGAAGATCAACACCACTCTCCAGCAGCTAGCTACTTTTTATATTATTGGGAACAGTTTAGGGCAGCTTGTGATAATTTTGGCTACGTTTAGACTTTGTTTCCATCGATTAAAAAGCTTGGCTACACCAATGAATCTGCGTCTCCTCTTCTCCAATGACAACACAACTTTTGAAACCCAAAGACTGAGAACTGCTGACCGGGAAAACCCAATTTTAACATTTCAGTTCATTAGAACAAGGCTGGATCTATTTTATTATTATTATTATTATTTTGTCATAGCATTAAGATAAAAGTTCACATCTGTTCATAGAAATTAAGACTTTTTTTATGTTAAATGTACCATTTCTTGTATGTGGTTTTGTGTTGGATCAAAGGAAGACTTAATTTTTCCTCTTTCCCTTGTAATTTAGACAGAACAGGGGATGGAGAGGCTCTAATGGACTAAATTGGGATACTTTAATGACGGTTTGGTGGCTTCACGGCTCTGATTAGCTTTGATATCCAACATAGATACATGAGTGAAATCAATCAAAAAAAAATGTGTTTCCCAAAATGTCAAACTATTCCTTTAAACCACCCTTGGATTTGCAACAGCAAGCCAATAAATATATTTACATAGTGCAGTAATATAGACAGTGAAGAGTTTATATTTAGGTGAAATTAAAAAGGGAAAGATAATCATAAGCCAGTCTAGTTTATGGAGAAATTAAAACTCTTTGTTTGTTAATTGTTTAATTCTATTTATATAAGTAGATCTTTAGTTAATAAACGTTCATATACATTTGTATTTTAACCGAATATTGTGTAGGTATTAGCATAACTTTACTACATGACAATTCAAATGTATTGTGCATCTTCAATATTAAAAAATACAATATAGTTTAAAGAAAAAAATCATTCACTTTGACTGATTTCTGTATTCCTATGTAATCCATGAATCATGTATGTTCAACACTACGTTATTTTACACTTCAAAAAAGTAAAATACTCCTGTGTCAAATCATGTTTTCTTGTAATCAAGTACCAAAAATGCCAACTGAACCATGAGTCTGGTAAACTTTTACACTAAACAACGGTAGATTGTGTGAGTTTTGATGACTGAAATCAAATTCCACTTGAACAAGAATATATTTTGTAATTTGCATCTGATAGTTCTTGCTGATCCAAAATAGGGCTCTGGGGCCTTATAAGTATTGCTAAGTATCTAACTACTAATTAAGAAAAACGCAGTATAAAATTGCAGAGCATTAACTACCACCTACATGCTGTAGAAGCATTGGTCTATAGGTAATACAAAATGTACAAAACAAATGTGCTGCAAAACAACCAGAATGTTTCATATACACATAAATAAAAGTACAGATGTCATCTGACAATGCAGATCGACATTAATCGAAATGTGATAAGTACCCCATCAACCCTCCCCTGAACATATAACGCCCCCCCCACTTCCTCATTATTGAACAAAAAGGGTACACATTCTGTTTCTAAGGCATTTTGTACACTAGCTAATGAGAAACACAAGTGTTACTGTACATTACTGTACTTTTGTTTGTCGAGGATCAATATTTGAGCCACGGGTGAGCTGCGATGGAGGCTTTACTGCGGTCTCCATAGTCATAGAGCAACTCCTCGCCCTCGTCGATGTCTCGAGAGGCAACAAGGATGAGGTGAGGGACCCCGCTGATGTCGTGGAGTTTGGTTTGGCAGTTTCCGATTTTACTGTGATTTATCAACCTACCCATTCGACCGGACTCTTTTGTGGCATCCACACTGTCGAAACAAAAACAAACAAACAGTCAGTCTTTATCTGTAAAATGATCAGTACACCGGAATGGCTTCCATTAAATCAATTTATTTATTTTTTTTTAAAAGGACACAAAAAAATGTATACATCGGCTTCTAAATTCTAATCCTTAAGATTTTCATGAAGTCAAACCCCGTTTTTGAGAGCTTGGTTCCCCGATAATATATCCATCATAAAATGTGCACAACGTGCTACGACTACTGAAACGCCAAGGTTTTCTATAGCACGTATGATGAGTGGAATAAGGAAAACAAGCAATATATGCATTAGAAGAAGCATTATTTTTGACAAACATCAACCACAAATAGTTCCAAGCAATCACAATTAGAAGCTTTAAAGTCATTTATGTTTTTGGTAACTACTGAACGTCTCAGCTAGAGTATGTCGTCAGGCAATATATTTAAATGTCGTGGTTAAACATTTATTTTTATTTTTTTTAAAGTGGACATGCATTGATTTATCATACCAGTAAGTTTTGCAGAGGTACTGGAAGTAGTACATGTAGCAGCCAGTGGCAGGGTTTTGAGCGTATTCGGCCTCCCTCTGTTTGGCGTCGGTGGTCTGCAGCAGGTCTCCGTGGTACTCCACCACATACTCGCCTTTCTGGAAACACCGAGTGGCAAACACCGCTCTCCCCTTTCCTTCAATATGCTGCACCTACAGAAAACAGTACGATACGTTAATACGTTACCTCCAGCAATATGTCTAACCCAGAATAGGGTCGTTTGAGCCCATTTATTTTGAACATTTGATGTTGTGACACCACTTTTTCTTTATTGCATTTATCAAACAAGAAGAAGCTGCCATTAGTTTTGGTTTGCAATAATTTCCCTACACCAAAACTAAGTTTTCTGATATACCTCATCTACCAGCAGCAGAATTTCTTTCCTGCTCCACATTTGGTTTTTTTTAGTCTCCATTTCAGTCAATTTTCTGTTATCTAATCCACATTTATTTATCCTATTACATAGAATAAATACATTAGATTGTTGTTACTTTCACATGTTAATTGCTACTGGAAATATTAAGGATTTCACACAAATGAAATGTCTTTTCCAAATACCAATATCACTGGACAAAATGTAAGTAAAATGATATTAATGTTGTGATCACTTCAAAGCTGCAGTCAAATGTTCCTCTTGGAGCAAGTTTCATTTATCCAATTTAATTTGCACGCCCTTTTAAGTGAGAGCAAAGTGTGAAAAGGATACTGTCACATGTGTGAAACTGATTCATTGTATTTATTTTATTTCAAGAGCTCAATTAGCCTGATCAGAGACTTTGATCAAAGACATTTATTTTAAGTGTGTTTAAAAGCACAAACATATGTACCTCCATTCCTTCTTCTATTCCCTTTGTGATGAGATCATCTATGAGCTTCTTTTCTTCACACTGGGAACAAACAGGATGTGGAGTTAATGACAAAGAGCAGATTGGATTTCTTTCTTTCTCTCGCTCTCACACACGACACTAACTATCACATCTATATACACATCAAAAATATTAAGTTAAGATTGAATTTATTTACAGATTAAATGGAGTGGTCAAACATGGTCCTGGTTTTGCTCCTAAAGATGTGATATTGATGGAGATCCATCCTGACTTATTCGTAATCAGAAAAACATGCAATCTGTCAGAAGCTCAGCTAAATTAGGCCCAGAAAAAGATATTATATTCATGCCAATAGGTTAAAATCTGGTCCAACTATACTTTAAATAGCTATCCCAACAAATATATATAATATGTTGTAGTATAACACAAGTAATTCTATCTTACCTTTAGCTCTGTTTTACTTTTCCTTGAGCTTCGTCTTATTGGATAGTAGTCGGTAACTTTACGGTTTTGAGAGTTTTTCCCGCTTGCACTGTGAAAAACCAAATCAACAACAAACTATTACAAATAATAACGATAATACAATCTCGTTATTTGATAAGATTTCTTTTTTTTTTTTTTTTTTTATAAATGCATCAGTAATCAGGATGTGCTTACATTCTTAGCGTGGATTTCTTTCCTTTGACCTTGAGGCGGACTCCTCTCCTCTGGAGGCTGTGGAGGGAGCTGCTGTTGTTGTTGGCCTGGAGGGGAGCGTGAGATAAGCTGTTACCCAGAGGCAGGGGGAGTTCGGAGGGGGAACGAAGGCAGGTCTGAGCGCAGTGGAGCTGCGGAGACTGTTCATCTAACCAGCAGGGTGAACACTGGCTGTAGCTGCTCTCCATCTCTGGGAAATCACTCTTTGAGTCTTTTGGTGTAGAGCTGATAGTGTTCGTTCTCCTGCCTGGGAGGAAAGAGTAAATGATTAAAGCATATTATCCTGGTTCACTAATACAATATCCGTCCACACAAGCATTTTAGCAGAAAACACAATGGAGGAAGAACAGCAATGCAAAAAAGTAAGACCGGCGATTTCTTTGCTCGGACCGACGACGAGATGGAACAGTTACTAAAAGTAACTAGAAGGATAAAAATCACAAAATGTTTTTACACAAGGGCCAATCAGGAAGCAAACGTGGGGGTCTCTGTCATTGTTTTCAAAGGCAAGACAATCCTGAAGTTTTCAAACTAAAATGGCGTGAGCAGCTTTTTCAAAAGTGTCCATTTGAAGGGTTAGAAAAAGGCCGCAGTAGCGTGGACGCTGGGCGTAAATGTAGCAAACGCTATCGTTTTAAAAAACAAACAAAGTATTGGTGTGGATGTAGCTTCAGTCAAATTTTGTGTTTCTACTTCTCAATGCCTACAATTACATAATCCACCAAAATAAATAGAGGTCTGTTTGCTCTCCTGTGTTTACACACTAAAACTATTCGCCTCAGCTGCAGAGGCGAATATCTATAAAAGTATCTTTTGTCCAAGATACTTACCCTCTCCCAGCCTCCGAGCATCATTTTGCTGGAAGCATATTGGAGAGCACCTTCCCTCCTGTGTCAGCTTGATTTCATCGTGAACTGCTGATATGGACTTGGTGCAGCTTAAGACAGTGACTGAACGACTATTGCATACAATCTCCTGTGAATGCAGAGAGAAAATGTATTTAGTCCAAAGTTCCTGCCATGTGTATTTTTATTTGTACATCTGTATACTTCAGTTTTCCATAAAATAAATCAAGTACAACAGGACACAACATGGTGAACCCATAGGAACACATAGTTAACATAGTGAAGTGTAGAAGCTGACAAAACAAACATTTAATCAAGAAATGTACCCAAATTTAATAAATTAAGAAAGAAAAAAAAAACAAAACAGTCCAACCCTGATTTTACTCTAGACTCAAATATTAAGATATTCGCTTACTATCATGACAAAGAAACGCAGCAAATTATCATATTTGAAAAGCTGGAAACAGCTTGAAATATGACTGAAACTATTTATCTGGTTGCCCAGCAAATTAACATTTCTGTCTATCTATTAATCAGTTATCAGCTCTCAATCACACATACAAACAAACTCATTAGAGGTTGATCCAGGTATATTAAAAAAAAAGTTTAAAAAAAAAAAAGTTTTGACACACAAGATGTTTTGTAAAAAGAAACTATTAATTTATAAGAAAATACAAATATATATATATATATATATATATATATATATATATGTATGTATACATGTGTGTATGTGTATATAGTTCAACAAATCTATAACTCTGAACTGCAAACATGTTTAATATAGGTCTAATATCTTTCTAATGCATGTTGTTCTCTCACATAACCAAGACTATAGAAGTGTAAAAAAAAATAGGCTACATCAAATTACAAAATCCTGAGTGGGTCCCTGTTGTCTTTGCTATCTTGTAAGGGGTCCTTGGCTGAAAAAGAAATATTCAGCAATGCATCATATTCTATAAGAGATATGTGTGTGGCTTCGCTGTCCTGCAAGAACCATGCATCTCTAAAAAGTCAACTAGCCCCGTTTTCAGCTTTGTGATGATGCATTTTCCAGCTGATCCAGTTTTTTTTTTTTTTTTTTTTTTTTTTTTTTTAAATAGTTCATTTAGCTTAAGAAGTAGGAAACTTTTCTGAACTCATCATTCAGTCTACCACAATCAGAATCAACAAATCTGGAGATACGTGGTTTTCACTGGACAGGAAGGGTATGAAATTAATTTCTGTATTTATTGTAATTAAAATATTGTAATCCACATAAGTAAAACTGTATATAGTAGAGTAAAAATATTTTAAAAAAGGAACATACAATAGATATACTCAAGTAAAGTACGAGTACCATAAAACTGTACCAAGTGCAGGACTTGTATAAACGTCCAGCAGTGGTGTGGGTGGGGCCCTTAGGAGGGGAACATGCTGGCTCCACACCCACATCAACTCTCCCATCAGTCCCTTTAAATTCGCAGGCCTCTTGGCCCATTATCTACTGGTCAAATCCACTCAAATTAAAAAAAGCACTTCAACATCTTTTTAAAAAACTATAAAACAGCCTCAAAAAGACAAATGTGTTTCTTGGTGTCGTCCTATGTCAGAAATCATGTTTATGTCCTCAGCTAGCAGGCACATGTAACGTAAAGCTAATGTTAGCAAAGCACTCTTCAACAAAAAGCTACTGTAACTAACTCACAGTTGAAATAATAAACATACCGGTTGATTTTTAATAATGATTTTTAATACAAACAAATTGGTCCCGATCTCAAAGAAAGTAGCGTTAATAATCTACTTAATCTAGCTTTCCTTTTCCGATACTTTGACACGGCGGTTATGACCTAAAACAAGCAAACTTACCCCGTTCATGTCCGACTTGTTTTCGTGGCTCTCCGCTCGGCTCTCTCGTTTCGAGGACAAAATATAAATGAAATTTTCCGCAAATTCAGAGATTAACCTCGCCCTGCTTACACGGCAGTGCCCTCCCTACACTCCGGCCCCCTTCCACGGTGACTGTGTGCCCGTCTGTTGTTGTTTAAACTGCCAGCAGCTCAGCCGATGCAGCCTCCACAGCTCCTCTCCGCCATTTTTCTCCATGTAAATGAAGGAGACGGAGACGAAGCAATGTTGCCCCCTGTAGGCCGACAGCGACACTGCGCTTATAACCTTTCCCTTATTTATCAGCTCAAATATCACATAATATACAGAAATTAGCTGTATCTTTATAATCATTAATAAAAGTACATTTACCAGCACCTTTACCAGCTTTAATATAAAAGCAATATACACATGAATGCATCAATAATTATTGTCTAGTAATAACACTAGTAATAGTATTTAGTACTATACCATGTACAATGCAAAAATCAAACAGACAAACAAGCAAGGGTATGGGGTTATTGGGTTGGCAAGGTGCAGATAAATTGCAATACAATTTAATCATATAGTCTGTTTTCCAAATGTGATCTTATCTTAAAGATCCTGGGTCCATCATCTCCATGGTCATATTCAAAGAGGGCTGAGGCTGCCGGTTCCATTTTAGTGGGCTGTATTGTAAATGAGGTCTCTACCTAAATATATTTCCAAGTTTAAATAAAGGTTGACGAATAAATCCATGAAGTCTTTTTTAGCAATTGTCAAAAGTAAAGCAATTTGGTCTATGTCATTTCCAATTCATCATAATAATGCGTGATATAATACATTATGTAATACTTTATTCACAGAATTCTGAGAATCAAGTCAGAATTCTGGCTTTAAACTCAGAATTTATTTAAAAATATTTATTTGAACTCTGACTTAATTTTCAGAATTCTCACTTTTAACTCAGAATTTTATTTTATTACATGTGGCCCTAATCCTGCTATGTGAATTATAAATGTATGTACATTTATAATGCATATGTGATTACCTTGATTACCTGAATAGATGTCTTATGCAATGTCAACACAATATTTTAGTTAATTGACTTTCATATGTAATAAATGGAAGGTCAGTTCTGGGTCAATTTAGGTGTAGGCTCATCTCTGGGGTACGATGGTCAATTAAAATATGACAGGCAGGTCCTAGGAGTATCCTTTTCTATTTAAAACATTTTTTTTATTGTGTTTGGTTATATATTTTTTTATTGTAAACACTTTTTTGTTGGTTTTGTGAATGCTTTTAGGACATATAGATTGTGAATAAAAGAACAGTTTCGAAGTTAATTTTTGTTGTTTTTCATTTGAAATATGTCCTTGGTGTTTTATTATTATTTTAGGAATTCTGTGAATTCTGTGTGTGGATTGTATGTCCTGTTTTCAATGTCATCAGGGACAATGTTGGAAACAAGTGTTTACACTTGACATGTTATCCATTGGAATTGTTTTATCTTCTATATCCATAATTCAAATCAATCAATAAATCAACCATAATGTCTCATCCATAATACAAAAGTGGGGGAAGGTAAACCAATAAAAAAATGGTGACAAAAAAACAAACAAACCAAATAATATTAACACACGAGGAGATGAAGATGCACAAAATAAAAGTTGGATATTGCTGGAGGGAAAAAAGAGGAAGAAAAAAGAAGCAGAAGGGGGGAAAAACCAAAAGGAAGAGAACAGCGAAGAAGAAAAAAGAATTCATCGTCACTTCCTACGAATATCTCGCGGGGTCACGTGATGTTGCATTAGCTCGCTGACTCTGCTATGTTTGTCGTTTGTGCTAACGTTTTAGAAATGCTAACTTTCTCGCTTTTATCGGTTTATTGTGACGAAGGGACGTCCCGCAGCTGTCCGGAGACCCGTTTTTATCGACGCTGGACGAGAAGTTTGACTGCAAAAACGGGCCTGCACGTCACGTGACCAGCATGCGGCTGAGCGTTTGATAAAAAAAGATGGCGTGAGCGCGGCGGAGCGAAGAGGACAACAAACTGCCGAACCGGAGCGGCGAGAGAGCAGCCGTTAAACTGTCAAGTAAGTTGATTTCAGCCTGGGGATCTGTGTGGTTTAACACTACAGCGACGGTTTTTAAAAAACACAAACTTGTCCTGGAATGGTAATACTTATAAAAGAAGTATTATATATTTCAATTGTAAGGTCTACGTTTACTCCTCGTTGCTAATGTTAGCTTAGCGACAGCAATGACACGGAGCACCGTCAACAACATCACAACAATGCGAGGGGGCAGATAGCTAAACCCCGCCGCCGAGCCCAGCTGCTGTGGGTGGGAAAGGGTGAGGAAAGACACACTGATATTTTAGGTTAAGGTGGTGTTTCGTAAACTTAATGTTAGCGCTATATAAGTTGGCTAACGTATTTTAATAGCAACTCCTAACCAACGTAACAAGCTAGCTAAAACAAGCTAGCTTTGGATTGCACCTTATCAACCTGTTTTTCTAATTCTTCACCATAAACCGTTTAATTTTTCTGACAAATACGTTTATTGCATCGTCTACCTAACGTATAAAAACACACTTCACATTGAACATAAAAAGGCACACATAAACTTAAAGGCACTTGGAATATAATATAAATAGTTCAAGTTCACTCTTATGTAGTTGCACTTTCCCCACGTTGTATTGCAACTGCGGCACAACTATTTCCCTCGGGGGGTAAATTAAGTTTGTTCTTGTCTTTAAACACTTGTTGCGTTTTAATGTCAACATGGGTTTGTTTATGTTAAACCTACACAATAAGCAAATAGCAGGTATAAAGTGCGCGATATTAGTGTGCGGTCAAAGCGGGGATAACGTTAAAAGCTAACTGACATTTGTGGGCAAGTCTCCGTGGTGACCGTTAATGACACAAAGTGACAGTGAGATTTCTTTCTTAAATGTGTAGTCAGTTGTACGATGTTTGGCATTAAGGTTTGTGGCTTCACTGTCGTATCAATGATATGAATGTGAAAGTGTCTTTGGGTTAAGTACGTTAGCTTTCGGTTAGCACAGTTTAGCCGTGTCACCCTGCTCCATCCAGGCCAGTTAAACATGCTAGCTGGTATGACAGTGTGCCAGTAACGGGTTAGCTGGTGCCAAATTAGCTATGTTGAACATTGAAATGCATTGGCGATCAAAATGCCTGCTCCCACCATACATATTGTGCTTGTTTGTATAAACATTATGAACCAGTGGAGCTATCGAGGAGTTCGGGGGCGTTTGAGTAAGAGGGACCAGGAAGTTGAAGGCACCAAAGCAGGGCATTGCAAACACGTGTCTTGTTTTGGGTCACTTTGGAGCACGTCTGACCTGGAGTGCAGACGCTGCTGTGAGAAATGTCCAACTCTCATCCTGCTATCGTTTGTCTTGATTTGGACTGCAGTTAGATATATCTAGTGTCAGTGTTCCGTTTTAGTATTTTTTTTTTAACTTTTTTTCGGAGTGCGCTTCAGGAGGAGATACGGCGAGGTGAACATTTAAATAGCTTTATTGTGTTGCTTACATTAGACTGAAATAACGTGTGTGTTACAGTTGAACTACAAAACCTTGGTCTTTTTATACTGAATTTAAAATGTGGAAACGAAGCTTGGAAGTTTACATTGCATTCCGTGTTTGATCCCATGCGTGTTCTATACATGTGGGTCCAAATATCCCCTTCGTTATTTATGGTTCATGCATTTTTTGGGAGTCACAGTTGTCTTTTTGTAAGCATGCACTGTTGTTTCAATCATGGCTACCAAAATAGGTTAAATTCTATTTTTTATTATTATTATTAATAATAATGATGTGCCTATGGTTGTTAGCCACATCTGGTTCATCCAAGAGGTAGTAGTAATTTACTTTGGTCCTTATTAACAGTTTTCCAAAAAGAATGCATATTAAATCAGTAAATTAAAGGGACAAAAGCTTATTATACCTACCCTTTTTATATAGCATATTCCAATAGGCAACTCTTTAAGCCATACAAAAAATAGTTTGTATATATATGTATATATATATGTGTGTGTGTATATATATATATATATATATATACACACACA
>CALSCE010010647.1:6474976-6512159 GCA_943593645.1 Bovichtus variegatus
CCATATACAGGCTCCCTCCAATTTCATACAACCTCTGAATATCGTTCAGATTATTTTGTGCTTTGTACATTATCTGCCCCGTTTTAAGATTAATAAAAAATTGTGCATTGGTTGGTTCGTAATTATCTGATTTATTTTAATTTCTTATAGCTCTCCTATCAAGGAGAGATTTTTCTTTTTGGCAATGTTTGAAGACACACTGTGGACAAAAATTAATAAACTAAAGCTTTAAATCTTCACAATTTGTAACTTGCAAATAGTTTTCACATTGTCCCATGTAATTGACAATCAAAATAAATGCCAATGTGTTTTGTGTAGTCAGTTAATCAACTAATTATTTCACCTTCTAAACCTTTTTGTTATAGTTTTATCATTGTTTTTATTAATGTATATTTGTCTTGCAGATGGATCCTGGACAGGATTTACTTCTTGCTGCCCTAAGTGAGAGTGGCATTTGTCCAAATGATTTTGGCCTATTTGATGTTGATTCTCAGGATGTTGCACAGCCCTCTACAACCCAGCAAGTAAGATGGCCTTTGTTCTCATGGAGGAGAAGTGATTTATTAATGTTTTTACAACTATATGTTAATGTTCTGATTTCTGGTCCTCTTCCAGTCTATCTCCATCAGTGCCCTGGAGGGCGAGTCAATGGAAGTTGTTCGAAATGAGCCTCCAGTTCCAGTCCCTATGGTTACTATCAGGGTGAGATTACAGAGCATTAAGTTGCCATAATTAATTATTGAAGACAATGTTATGTTGAAGCTGGTGTTTTGTGGTATGTATTAAAATAAAATCTCTGCTCATTGTCTCCAAATAGCACAAACCTCAGCCATCAACCACCACGTTTGTCTTAAATCAGCTGAATCAGTTGCCGTCACTAGGAGCTGCTGTGACCAAACAATCAGTTACAAACCCCATCAAACATACCATTACTGTCACCAAAGTGGTCCATGTTACTAATTCAGCCCTACGAGGATCTTCGACCCCCTCCTCCACAAGTATTCCTCCTTCAGTGTCCACAGTAGTGCCTTCTAACAGAGATCAGGTACGTTTGTGGAAACCATGGATACCATTCCAAGGACATAACGGCACAGAGAAAAGCATTTCTTTTGGTTATGCTGATTTTTATTTATTTTTATTTCTTCTAGCAGATTCAGTTGAAAGACCTCCTTCGGACCGGCAATGTGAGGAGCACTGGTCTAAAGGGCAACAGTCTGATGGAGCTCATGAGGCTAAAGCCTCCATCTAACATTGCTCCACCAGTAGCAACAGCAACAGCCACAGGTCATTATTTGTTATTTGATTTAAATGTGCAATTAGATTTGTGTTTTACCCCATGAGGGCTTAGCAATATTTTTTTAATTTTCATTAACAATTAGCAAACAGTTGTGATGTATAGTTTTTAAAAAGATTGTGTGTGATGGCTAATTTCAAAACCTTTAATGATCTTGTAGGCCCTCTACCCTCCACATTTCATTATTGGTTGAAAACATTGAGACATTAAAAAAACAAAACTGCACTAGGGCTGTATCTCACGATTACTTTCAATCCTAGGCCGTTATAGTTATGGATCATTTGGTCTAAAAAAATGTTTCTGTTAGTCCAAATTGTAATATTTAGAAATGAACACTTGTCAGTACTTGAACTGTGGTCTCTGTTGGTGTTTCAGGTGAAATGAACAATGGGATCAAGAAGGAAGTATTGGGTAAAGATGCTGCCAGGATCTGGATTAATGACGACGTTAAAGTGCAAACCTTTTCACATTCTCTTGTAAGTATTATAATATTGATTATTTTTTTTGATTTTTTTAGAAAGCTGATCAATGCTGCCATATGTGTTTATGTTAAAGGCACCTTTGGAAAGTTGGCATTTATGCTTATGTCAATCTGTCGACAGAAAATCCCAGGGATGAAGGAGGAGGATGAGCCTGAGGAGGAAGAGGAGGATGAGTTGGGTCATGCAGAGACGTATGCAGAATACATGCCAATGAAATGTAAGTATGACTGTTGTGTTGGTTTACAATGTCAGTATTGTATTGCAGAATACTTTGTTTCCTAATCTCATCAAGCCACGCCCCTCTTTGAAAACAACAAAGGTTTTTTTAAATGGAAATTCAGAATAATTCTCAGTATATGTGTAGCTGTACTTGTCATTTATTGTGCGGTATTCATCAAGCCTCTGTGAAAACAATTGAGGAGCAGTGCTACACTCGGGCCCAATGAAAATGAACTGCATTGAGTGATTTACAGCAGTATTACTCTATATATATGGCACTCTATCAAATAAAACAAAATACATACTGCTGTTGTTAATTGCTCATCCACTGACCAGTTTGTTTGTCAATGCAGTAAAGATTGGTCTGCGGCATCCGGATCCTGTGGTGGAGACCAGCTCCCTATCCAGTGTTAACCCTCCAGATGTGTGGTACAGACTATCCATCTCAGAAGAAGTCATTGATCGTGGCTGCCTGTCTGCGCTGCAGCTTGAGGCTATAACATATGCAGCTCAGGTAAGCAGTGTTGGATTTTATGAACAAAAACTATGATGAGAAATACTCTGACAATTAATTTTTTTCGCAACGAAAATAAGAAACAAAATTAAAAGTAGCCTTAAGAAATAAAGAACTATGATGAAATGTATTAGTTTTCGTTGTCAAACAAAATGTAAGTAATTATGTGAATGAAAGACAAATGCAAAAGCGAATCATTACTATTTTAGAAATGCATCTTTTTTCACATTTAATATTTTAAGTGTTCTGTGCAATTTTTGAATGAGTTTTTATACTTTTCTTGGTCCTTCTTTCAGATTTTTAATTTGTCATGTAAAGTGTCTTCTAGTATTAAAGTATTGAAAAGAGTGCTCTATGAATAAAATGTATATTTAGAAAATATATTATAAATAAAATAATGGCTAAAACTAAAATAAATTTTCATAAAGAGTGAGATCAAATCAAAATCGGGTACTAAAATTAAAACTGTAATTTTTTTTGTAACATGGTGTGTCCACTTTACAAGACTCAACTTGTTTTAAAAGCAAAGATGTGCCATTTCAATTGTTCATTACTTTTCCCTGTGTACCACAGCAACATGAGACATTCCTCCCCAGTGGTGATCGGGCTGCCTATTTGATTGGAGATGGAGCGGGTGTGGGGAAAGGCCGGACCATTGCAGGCGTCATCTATGAGAATTACCTTTTAGGCAGGAAGAGATCACTTTGGTAAATACCCAAAATCCTTCAAACTATATTTAACAGAGTTACAAACTATTATATTATAAATAAATGTTATGCCAACCGAATTAACTCTTTGTAAATATTCTCCTCTTTTGTTCAGGTTTAGTGTCTCAAACGACTTGAAGTATGATGCTGAAAGGGATTTAAGGGACATAGGAGCCAAAAACATCCAGGTTCACTCACTGAACAAAGTAAGATACTTTTATGATGCATAGACGAACACAGTGAGAAGTATTTCCATGCTTTGTAATGTCAAGTGTGAGTCAATTACACGTTTTATATTTTCAGTTCAAATATGGGAAAATCTCCTCAAAACACAATGGGAGTGTGAAGAAAGGTGTGATATTCGCCACCTATTCCTCCTTGATAGGAGAGAGCCAATCAGGAGGGAAGTACAAGACCAGATTTCAACAGCTTCTCCACTGGTGTGGGGAGGACTTTGACGGAGTTGTATCCTTTTCAAGTGGCCATCAGTTGGTAGAATAGATGTTGGTTTGTCTTTTTCGTGTGTATAAAACTAAATGAATAAAATTAACTGCATCAAAGTGAACAAGATAATTTTAGACAATCATCTCCATGTAATGACTTTCCTTAACCAAATTACTTAAGATTGTGTATGACGAGTGTCACAAAGCCAAAAACGTGTGTCCAATTGGATCATCCAAACCTACAAAAACTGGTCTTGCAGTGTTGGAACTGCAGAACAAACTCCCTAAGGCTCGGGTTGTGTATGCAAGTGCTACAGGTTAGTAAACGTAATCACATTAAATTGTCTTTTTTTTAATGGATTGGCAGTGCAAACTTGTGAATCTGTGCAAACGCTGTCAATTCTGAAAATATACTTTTTCTAATTAGGTGCCTCTGAACCGCGAAATATGGCCTATATGAATCGTCTGGGCATCTGGGGGCATAAAACACCTTTCAGAGAATTTGGCAACTTTATCCAAGCCGTTGAGCGCAGGTAGGTTTCTCTTTTTCCCAGTGACAAAACAAACTTCCATAGGCTTGACAGGTGGTGAGTGGAAAATATATATGTTTTTTCCCCTCTCAATTTCAGAGGTGTTGGCGCCATGGAGATAGTAGCCATGGACATGAAACTGAGGGGGATGTACATTGCAAGGCAGTTGAGTTTTACAGGTGTGACTTTTAAGATCGAGGAAGTTCCCCTGACTCCACAATACATCAAAATGTACAACAAATCAGTGAGGCTGGTAAGCACATTAAAATAAGTGCAAAAATAAATATATTTTAAGCACCTTGCTGTGATTCATTTATTTGTCCTTGTAGTTAATAACTATATTTCATTATGCTTCTCCCAGTGGGTGACTGCACGTGAGAAGTTCCAACAGGCAGCAAACCTGATGGATGCAGAGCAGCGCATGAAGAAGTCCATGTGGGGCCAGTTCTGGTCTGCTCACCAGAGGTTCTTCAAATACCTCTGCATTGCCTCCAAAGTCCGCAGAGTGGTCCAGCTGGCCCGAGAGGAGGTCCAAAATGGAAAGGTGGGACTAATCTTGAGATAATATTACCTTTTTTTGGGGGGGGGGGGGGGCTTATTTCAGGGATTCATTAAATTACACTAAATAACACTGAGGTAGATTGCCTTCATAGATTAAATTCACATAAATTAACTAAATGAAAAAGACCTACAAACATTGCTGACAATTGACTTTGTCCATTATTATACTTAGAAATTGAACTGCAATCTCAGGTTTATTAGCAGCCATCCTGAGATCATCACCTCGAAACGCTCAACAGGTTGCAGTCGTGGGCTACGCCTTGTAACAGGCTGCGGTGGGGGTGGATTTCATATCTTTGTCACAAAGTGCAGCCCTAGTACAATTACTTGAATTAAGATAACATTCTCAAATTTATGATCTCAAATTTGTATTTTTTATTTATTTTTTTATAAAGACTACAGGATCAACTGTAGGACTTATTACCTTATTTAGCCAAAGATATTCTGGTCAACACTGCAAAACAAGATATTAATGCTTTGTCAAACAAAAGCACCTCTTTGATTTCCTGAAACTGTTCATGTTGTGCTGCCTGTTCTAATGTTGTATACGTTTCCTCTGCAGTGTGTGGTGATCGGTCTTCAGTCCACTGGAGAAGCAAGAACACTTGAGGCCTTGGAGGAAGGAGGAGGAGAGCTCAATGACTTTGTGTCAACTGCAAAGTACGGACCGACCTAAAGATGATTTTTCTCACACGATTTATAACCGAATAATGTGTTGGTCACTATAATGAGGTATTTTTTGTTGTAGAGGTGTGCTGCAGTCCCTGATTGAGAAGCACTTTCCAGCTCCCGACAGACAGAAGCTTTACACCCTGCTAGGTATCGACCTCTCAGCTAAGAAGACCCCCTCTCCCAGTGAGACTGCAGCACAACCAGAACAGAAGGGCAAGAAAAGGAAAGGTAATAAAGATTTTAAGCTTAAACTTCTCAAAACATTTATGAAATAAATGCCTTGCGTCTCGATTCTCCTTAACAGAATGATGTGCTGTTCAAAGTTTTTGATGCCTCTGATCATGTCTCCAGGTGCAGAGGTCAAAAAGCAGCTGAAAAAGAAGCCTCGCAAGCATGGTGGGTTGTCTGGTACTAGCTCGGAGGAGAGCCAGTCGGAGGAGTCAGAAAGAGAGTCTGGTAAAGACAGTGACGACAGCTTCAAATCTGTCAGCTCAGGGGACGAAGACGATGATTTCAACCCCTTCAGAGACGAGTCTGATGACGATGAAGAAGATGGTGAGAATTGAAGAGGAATGTGGAAGATTTTTTTTATATCCCATTCGGTGTTTACAGGAATCCATTATGCCTTCCTTTGTTTCAGATCCATGGCTCATCAGAAAAGAACCAAAGAAAGGGAAAGAGAAGAAGAAGAAAAAGAGAAGGAAGAGTATAGATCCAGATTGCATTCAAAGTGCCTTGTTAGCCTCTGGGCTGGGGTCCACCAGGCCTGCTTTCACTGCCCCTGTTATCCCCCCCAGCACACCTGCCATAGGTAAGCACAATAGCACATTGCAAAGCAAGATTACAGCAGACGAATTCAGCCTTGTGGGGGTTAATGAATGCCTTGTTTTTACTTGTACATAAGTCAAGGCAGAGAGTCAGGATAGCTGCCTAACTAGTCAGGACGCAGTGGAAAATGCCCAGAAAATGAAGAAAGATCTGCTGGAAAAACTTGATGATCTAGCAGAGGATCTACCTCCCAACACTCTGGATGAGCTGATCGATGAACTGGGAGGTCCCGAGAACGTAGCTGAGGTATAAACATTTGTGGCTGGTGTCTTCAGTATTGTTTATCTTCTTTTAGTTTTTTTTTTTTTTTTTTTTTTTTTTTAAAGCTGGATCAGTATTTGTTTTGTATCTTATTCTCCCTTCACTGTTTCTTCAACTGTGCTTCAGATGACTGGCCGCAAAGGTCGTGTGGTCAGCAATGACGATGGCACCATCACCTATGAATCTCGCTCTGAGCTGGACGTCCCTGTGGAAATACTCAATCTCACCGAGAAGCAAAGATTCATGGATGGAGAGAAGGTGTTCACAAATGTTCACCTTTTTTTAATTGCATTGTTGATGGCGAAGAGGCAGACTAAAAACGGGGGGCGGGGAGAACATGCAACAAAGGTCCTCTGCTGGAATCAAACAGACAACGTTGAAGTTATGTGGCAGGTGCTGTAACCCTTCAGCCTCCAAGGCGTAGGGCACAAGCGTAACACATCGGTCTTGGCTCCTTTTCAATTCCATCAGTTCAAATGTATACTTTGCTTATATTGCCTAGAGTAGTTTAGCTTTCTAATTCATGCCTACATCACTGGATTGATGAACTTCAAAAAAGAATAACCAATGTTAATTCCACATTCGTATGTTAAAAGTAATCTTTCTTTTCAACCAGAACATAGCCATCATCTCGGAAGCTGCCAGCTCTGGTATATCCCTGCAGGCCGATCGTCGGGTGAAGAACCAGCGGCGGAGAGTCCACATGACACTGGAGCTACCGTGGAGCGCAGACAGAGCGATACAGCAGTTCGGTCAGTCGATATAATCCTCACTAAAAAGACACAACTCAAAATTGATCCTGCTGTACCTGACAATGGGCCAGTTTGGGCTGGAAAATCTTTATGCAAAAAATATAAAATAACAATATCAAAATGTACCAAACGTTCTGCTCTGTTTGTTTGGACACAGGGAGAACTCACAGGTCAAACCAGGTCACCGCTCCAGAATATGTCTTCCTTATATCGGAGCTTGCAGGAGAGCAGAGATTTGCATCCATCGTTGCCAAAAGACTAGAAAGCCTGGTAAGGACTAATTGAATGAAAAATCAAGAACATTGGTACTTAAAGGAAGTTCAACATTTATATTAAATATCGACTGTATTTGTTACACCTTTGTAACAGGGTGCTCTCACTCACGGAGACAGAAGAGCAACAGAAACTCGAGATCTCAGCAGGTTTAATTTTGACAACAAAGTAAGCACATTAAGCGTTTTTCTCAGAAGTTCTGAACGTTTGTATTGTCTGTATTTTCCAGTGACTCACTCATGTTTATCTTTGCTACAGTATGGCAGAAATGCTCTGGAAATTGTGATGAAGTCAATCGTAAAGCTCGACTCTCCATTAGTGTCTCCACCCACTAACTTTAAAGGAGATTTCTTCAAAGGTACAAACAAGGCAATTAATTAATTTTTTTATTTCAGTTGAACATTTCCAACCCATTTACTTTGTTGTAGATGTCTGTGTAACTATCCACCTAATTTATTTTCTGTCTTTTTCATTTTTTTTATCATTGTCAGTAACGGTATTTTCCTTCTGTAGAAATTCAATGTGGATTAATAGGCGTGGGCCTCATAAATGTGGAGGACAGATTTGGTGCGATGTCATTGGACAAAGGTGATTTTTAAATTGTTAAAAGAAATGACTTTGCAACAGTTCTTGCTGTTAAATGTGACATACGATGCTTGTACAGTTTTATGGACATTTTCACATAAATGTCATACAAATACTTTGTGTCTGCTGCAGACTACAACAACATGGGGAAGTTCCTAAACCGTATTTTGGGTATGGAGGTCCAGCAGCAAAATGCCTTGTTCCAGTACTTTTCTGACACATTGGCAGCAGTTATTCAGGAAGCCAAGAAGAATGGCAGATATGACATGGGCATTCTCGGTAAGATGTTCATCATTCTTCATTTTATTTTTCAACCACTGTCACAAATGCAGAAGCAAAACTGGGGCAGAAAGCATTTTACTATGTTAAATTATTCAAAGTGGTTTCCTCTATGAGAAAATCACTTGGGTCATATCCATCTGTCTGCCCTGGAGGTTGAATTTCAGCGCCTCATTGGTTCTGAAAGGTATCAGACCTTGGTAAAGAATCATTTGCTTCCTGTCCTCCCATTAGATCTGGGCTCTGGTGATGAGAAGGTGAAGAAGATAGACTGCAGGAAATTCCTAACACCGGGCTACACCACATCAGGACATGTGGAGCTCTACAATGTATGTTCATATACATGTATATTTATATGACCTTTCCCTCTTAAGGCTATGGTTAGATCGCAGTAACATTACTTGAATTTGTATCTCTTTTCACAGGTGGGTGTAGAGAGGGGCATGTCGTGGGAGGAAGCCACTCATGCTTGGGCAGATCAGAATGGAGGCGATGATGGCTTCTATGTTCAGGTATGAGAAGATTGAGGACGATTCTCCCATATGGCTCATTTCCATTCTGTGGCTCTACTGCACTCAAGACCAAGTTTAAGTCATTTCTCAAACTTGACAAATGACAAAGAAACAGATCTGCATATGTAAATCAGTGGAGTTCTTTGAGTATTATTTATTTTGTTTTCAGATGAGGAACAACAAGAAAACAGCCATACTGGTCAAAGAGGTGAATCCCAAGAAGAGGCTCTTCCTGGTTTACAGGCCGAACACCGGCAGACAGCTCAAACTGGAGACGTACACAGACATCAAGAAGAAGTTTAAAAAGGTGACACATTATGTTGATTAAAATTGCCATGAGAAGATCACTTAATGCTTTATGTGGTGAATCATGAAATTTTTTTAAAAACTTTTTTTAGGTTTTGTCAGAAGATGCCAAGCAGCACTGGACTGACCAGTACCTGTCGTCAGCAAAGATCTGCTCTCATGCATATTGGTACGTGCACTTTAGATCTTTATTAAAGGTCAAGTCTGGTCATATTCTATATATTTCTTTTTTTACATTAACACACACACTGTAGTTTTAATCCCACATACACTGTCCTGTTACTGGAGCACCAAATATTCCAGAAGAAATGCAATATTTCTTCCTGTTTGATTAACATTTGATTTAAAAACTAGTGACCAGCTATTCTAGAAAATTATTTTATCCTTCAAAAAAAAAAAAAACAACTATATATTTCTGACCCGATTTTTTTATAGATTAACATCTTCAGTAAGAGCCAATTGGGATTGAAACAGGCTGAGGAAGTCAGAAAGTAATGAAAGTCTTTTCCTGGGATTTGTTGACTAAGAAAATATAAAATAGCCACAGCTTTATCCTTTTAAAGCTAATGCTTAAATGTATGCTTCACTGTTAACTTTTATCAGTCGATTTAGAACATGTTTGTTTTTTCCCAAAGGCGGGGTAACTGTAAGAAAGCTTCAGTGGGTCTTCAGTGTGAAGTTGGTCTTCGATGTCGGACGTACTACGTTCTGTGTGGCTCGGTGCTCAGTGTGTGGAATGAACTGGAGGAAGTGCTTACCCCGGTCAGTGGAACCAATGTGAAGGTGCAGATTGTCCGCCTCAGAACAGAAGATGGGCAGAGGATAGTTGGTAAGTTGAAGGACTGATACTTTTTAAAGGAATAGTTCTGACATTTTGGGAAATATACTTACTTTCTTTCTCGCAGAGAGTGAGAAAAGAAGATCGATCATACCTCTAAATCGTTATCTTCCCCTTTCGGACACGAGGAACACACTAACACTAAATCTCAAATCGCTGGCTCGTAAAACATGCCAGTTCTGATGACGTCACTTGTGTGAGACGACAAAGTAAAATAATTTTGAATCAGAACAAAACAAGTCATAATGCAATAGACAGGCAAATTTATTATTACAACTATGTGGGCTTTCTAATGTGGAGTTGAGGAAACTACGTCCTGGGTCTTTTCCTAGTCGTGCCTTCATGTCCTTTGTCCCACTGTGCTTGCTGATTTAATGCTCCTCTAATAAGTGAAGTTCTCCACAAACTCAAATGGCTCACTATTTACTGAAACTGTCCTATTTCACAGATCGATATGAGTGTGGCATCTATCTACAAAGACTGAAAAGGGAGCCAGGCAAACAGTTAGTCTGCAATCTGCCTAAAAGCTCACTAATTAAAATGTTTTATCTTGTTAATTATTGAGCTTTAGAAGTTATATCTTGTTTGTTTTGATCTGTACAAAAACCAAAGGGGGAAAGAAAAAAAAAAAGACAAGTTTTGGTTTTACGGGAGCTGGACCATTTCCTGGCTTGTCTACCATCATAGTGAGGTTTAGAGCTTCATATTTACTCTACCGACAGACATCAGAGTGGTTTTGATCTTCTCATCGAATAAGCGTATTTGCTTTCCTTGTTTTTTCTTTTTATATAAATGTGTGTTGTAAATGTCACATCGTTGGTCTTACAGGCTAGGTATAGGCTCATAGTTCATTCTCTACCCTTTCTTTCTTTTACAGGACTCATCATTCCAGTGAACTGTGTGTCTGCATTAATTAACAAGCTCTCAACGTCGGACCAGAGCCAGCAGCTCGCTGTGCAAGAGCTGCAGAAACGGCAGCAGCTCCACCCCCAAAGTCTCAGTCATGCACCCAACACATAGTTTAGGGTGGACCACGTTAAATCCAGTCTCAAGTTCACATCCCAATTTAAAGGGATCTGACTCATGAGCCTCTATCTCTGCACTGCAGGCTCCAGGACCGCTGTCCCTTGTTCTGCACCGTCACGCCCCCCAATTGTCTCTGAGGGTCCGAGGTGTCACACCAAGCTGTGGTGATTTATCAGATGTAAAGCAGTGGTTGTACAGAGAAAAGATTTCAGGGTTTTTTCTTTTCTTTTTCTTTTTTTAAATCTCCAGAGACTCCTGTTTTCACCGAGAGAGATTTTGATGGGTGATGTTTTGTCCTCTGACATTCAGAGTGAAAAGATTTGTGATATATTGATCAAGACAGAGTTGAAATTTAAAGGGCATGTTGGCCTGTGGCTGTTGAGTTATTCACTCTTCACACATGCTTTAAGCTGTTCTGTCCGGACTACCTGGTATGAAGCAAAGACTTCTTTTCTTGGTTCAGACCAAAGGTGAATGAAACAAAGACCACTATGTCTTTGAAAGTTTGAGAACTACATTGGACTCATTGAAGAAACTGGCATTTAATGCTAAACTACAATCCCATTTTAATATATGATTAAAACTGTTAGTTTATCGCTCCTCAGATATGATTCAATTAGTTTGAAGTAGAACAAGTGATGCAGAACATTAGTCCAGTTAACTACAGGGAATGTGATATGTGCTGGTAATTTTCTGATTGTCGGTAGTCGTCGTATTCGCATGTAAGACCAACTAAAAGTAAATTTTTCCTCAAAATCCACTTGCATCATAATCAGACAAGTTTGCATGGGCACATGGGTCTACAAATTTATCAAAATTCCTTGGTTTGTTTTATTTCAAACTTCATTATTTTGTTCCTACAAACATTAAAACATTGTTTTTTTTCTTCATTCCTTCTGTTCATACTGGACATCAAGTGATCATTTTCAAATGCAAGTTCAACGGAAGTGATGGAGAACAATATCCAGAGTCCTCGTCCCGAGTTAGACAGAGTTCAGATAAACTTTTGATTACGTGTTTGGACAAAAACAGGACTGTGGATTTTGTCTTCCATCACTTCCATTGAAAGCACTTTAGGATGAGGTATTTTAATAGCTAGTATGACCAGAAGAAAAGAAGAGTATATCAATCAAAACCTGACTAAAACATTTGTAAACCTTTCCTTTAACAGTTTGGAGTCAAATTCCTTCGTATCAGTACAAATAGCTCCTGTAGTCGGGCATCTTTACAAAGAACTAACACGTCAGACTTTGACTTGTGAAAGATTTGATTATTTTAGTGTCAGCTGGTCTGGTGATTTCTATTTATAGCACATGAAAGATAAATAATTCCCAAAGATAATATTGAAACACTATTGTTATCAGCAAACCAGGTTTTGTCTTCAGACAGCTGCTATCAACACAGTGTATTCATCATAAATGAAAAAGTCCCCCGTTTTATTTAACATTGATAAGCAGAATTCAAACTGTTATTAAATGGTTTACAACACACTATAATGTAGTTATAAGGACATTTTAAACATCTATGAATACATGTTTTATATTATTACAACTTTGTTTTACTACATTATCATTGGTGTCCATTTATACAGCAGCCTCCAGTTATTGGTGCCCACAGGATAAATATGTTAAACGCATATCTGCTTACAACTACATTATATGTTTGTTACAAACCATTTATTAAATGTTTATATACTGCGTATACATGTCAAATTGATTGTGTAAAGCAGCTGTTTGTTCTAGTAAAGCAGTAAATAATTCCTTCTCTCTAGTCTATGAAAATACTTTTCTTTGTAGTTTGTGTTGCAGGTTGAAACCACCTTTCGTTTTTACCTTGACTTATGTCCGAGTAAAAATATGGTGTGATGTCAGTGATACCTTGCTGTACTAACTCTCATTCAAAGGACAGGACACATGTTAACAGTAACAATTATATACAGTGAAGCAGCTGAGGAATTGTGAGAAATGTGAAATGCTTGATGAATAGCGTCACTGTGCTCTGCCTCAGATGTTTTTATTTTATGTTTTTTTAGTTTTTTTTAAAATGGTATTCTGCTCAGGGGTTAAACTCGTACATAGGCCCTCTTTGAAAAACGAAGACATCTTCAGAGTTCGACAAAGTATCCGAAATGCATGACCATAACTCAAAATGCTCCTTTGACACGTTTTCCCTTATGTTTCTCTGTTGGCTGTATTTACAGCTCGTATCTTCTCAGTACCCGGTTCAAACGTCTCTAAATCCTCTGCTGTCTTGAGCCAAACTGTGATTAAAATGGACGATTGCTTCTGTTGAATAGTGAACCTCTTCTGTTGTCCCCTCAGTCCTACATTGCATTATATTAGATCTGCACTGGAAAGGACAGACCAAAGTCTGGATACACGAGCTGTCCTAAAAGCTGATGCTTGCACAGATGGGATGCGTTTTTCGATCACAGTATGCTCAGACACATCGTTAACCTGCAGATTAGTTATAGTTAATAACTGTATTCTCTTTTCTTGATTGAAGCCTTTAGAAACAAGTGAAAAGGAGTCTTTGTGTCATACCAATGTGCATTTTGTACACTTTCTAAAAGGATAAACAAATTGTCAGACAGAACCGAGAGAGACTTTACTGAAAAGTTCTGCTCCCTAATTGGAAGTCTTTTTAACTTGAATATCCACCATATATAATCCAACAACTCCTGTTTTTATTTTGTCTTTTTGAGATGTTCTATACACAGGCTGCTGACTCTGTAACATTGTTTTTGAATGCCGTCATGGCATATGGGCTCCTCCTGAAGTTAAAACACTTGAAGGACTTTTTTTTTTTTTTTTTTTTCTTTCACCATTGCACGAGTTGCACTAGAGACAGTTGTACAAATTCAACATGACCTGTACATGAATGAGTGTGATGCTCAATAAAGCTTGGTATACTTCTACCTGGTAGTACTGCCAATTATATTAACACACCATGATTGCACTGCCAAATATAGAAGCTTGGGTTCATTGTTTAAAAAAAAAAAAAAAAAAGTTTTATGATTTGTCAGATAATTCAAACGAGTTCATTTTCATCACTGCTACTTACACGCATCATCAAGGCTTTTTTAATTTGGGCTTCTGTGAACTCTACCAATTCTGTTTCATTTTAAAAAGTTGCCAGGCCCTTTTGTCACTTTTTTTCCAAAACCAGAGGTCAGATCCCTGTTTCAGAAATAGAAAGTCACTTATTATTTAGAATGTGTAGGGTTCTCTGCAGTGGTGGAAGAAGTGTTTAGAATATTGGGGAAATAAAACACTTATACTCCATTACAAATAAAAGTCCTGCATTGAAAATGTTTTTAGTTTTTTTTTTTTTTAGCAGACAGTATAGTGCAATTCAACAAGAAAAAAATAAACAAAGTGCCTGTAGTGAAACATCCCAGTTACCCCCACCCTCTCCTCCACATTCACCTGTTTCTTCTTCCACTACTGATATTTTTTGCCAATACCATAATATATCTAATTAAATGCATATATTTTCAAATAAGAATTCTTTGAAACCAAGCATACATTTTCCAAACCAGAGACAGACTGTTCACTCACCATTATGTTTTTTTTATATTATTTTTTATTTAGCACAAGGAAAATATACAAAACAAGACAGGGAATTAATATATAAGGATGAAGGATAGAAAACATTCAATGATGGTGGAAATGATGCTACAAGACATCAATCGGGTAAACGGATGAGGAGCAAGGTAAGAGACAAAACGTTTTTTTTTAAAAGCAAGGACTGAGATAAAATGTGTAAAATTATTCAAACCTTTGTTTCATTTTTACCATGTAGTCCAGGGGAAAATAATCTGAAATGTTTGCATCTAATTTGTCCATAATATGACTTGTATCATTTAATGAAAACCAATTATGAATATCAGACAAAAAACAATTAAGTGTATGAACATTAGGAAGAACAAAAGATGCAAGGATCCACTTCAAATCAAATCTTTTTTGTAGAAAACCACTAATGGGGTACATTGCTGATGGTTTATAATGGGTTTCTTTGACTTTAGGAGCAATATGATATAATAAATGAAAAGAAAAGGACTGTCTCCTCACCCACTGTTATCCACTCATTTGTTGGGGGCCATCCCCCAGCTTCAGTGGGGTCATAGGTCATGACACTGGGCCAGGATTGGGCCAAACCTTGTGCTTGTGTGGACAAGAGAGCCTGATGGGACATACTGAGGCATCTGAATGGAAGAGTAGCGGATACACAGCCACATGCCTGCAAATTATGAGTGGATCCTATATAAACTTGAATTATTCTTTTCTTTTGTCAATGTGAACGCTCTACAGCTTCATATATAGACGAAACAATGGATGCGCCCCCACAGACAAAGACAGGTATCTGCAAAGCAGCTCGTTTTCTCCTTTAAGAGGCAAAGTGTTCATATTTAACTGAAACAAAAAGCATTATACTCGCTTTACTCATCTGGATTAATGTTAAATGTTAAATAAGTTAAATATACCTGCGCGAAGTTCGTTGTCTGTCTTTAAAATATGAGTTTTTGTCGTTTAAACGTGGTGTAAAAATGTAAAAGAACACTTCAAAATGTGAAAGAAAAAGTCTAAAGACACTTAACATGTTCACTTTTTAAACATCCTTATTTAAAAAAAGTGTTTTAAAAGTGTAGTTCAAAGTAGACTTTCCGATACATGCTGAGTAAAACGTGTTAAATGTGTGTGAAACCGCGTGTGAAATCCGTCGCTTTATCGTCGAAATCACGTTTTAACCGTTTTTTCTTGATAACCCGCAATGGATAGTAGCAGTGTTAGAAAGCATAGTGGGTGTCAATATAAAGTGACGGCCATATTTGCCGGTGCCGCTGTTGTAAACAAAAAGTGAGAGACAGACGCTTCACTGAATTTCGGGTCATTTTTATTTCTTTAATTTACAATGTCTTTGGGAATGTCTTATAAACCCAATGTCCATCAGCACATTCCGGGAACTTCTGGGAACCAGGGTAAGGAGAAAAAATGGCGGAAAATCAAAGTATCCGTCCGTTAAATCGAGTGTTAAATTCAGGGTCTCGGAGAATACCTGGAGAAAGACCGTGTCTGTAGTTTTTGTCCAGTTATATATATAGGGTCAGATCCTGGGAGCTAGGCTAATTCATATCCGCCATTATTACTAATGTAAAAGAGCGCCATCCGTGATATCAGTCGGCGGAGAAAGACGGTTAGGATGTGAAACGAGAAGGCGACGGTTCCTAAAATGCGATTATCCGTCGTCCGGGGTCCTGGTCCCGCCGGGTGGGTGCCGTTACACGGTGACAAAAATGTATCACTTGTGTCTTCTTGAGCCAGCCTTGTTCCGTTTCCTCCATGATGCTCCTCGGTCGGAGCTGCTGATTGATCTGCCTCTGAATTTTTTTATGACTCTTCGAGGACATCTCGCGTTGGAGGTTGAATATTGCAGCCGAACAAAGCAGCAGGGGAGCGGCGAGGGTGGAGGACAAAAACCCGCCTCGATTCAGTGGTGGAATCGAGTATTAACGTCTTTTTATGGCTATTTAAAAAAAATACTCTGTTACAAGTGAAACTGCATTCAGAATCTCACTCGAGCAAAAGAACATAATTATCAAGGACATGCAAAAGTACTCGCTGTTAATGGTGTGAATGTGTACATTTACTGCACAATTTTGGGGTAACAATGGGGTATTGTATTTTTAAATCTATTAACTTTGCAGATTATTAATTCAAAAATATAAATTAAGATGCATTATGATGTATTATTGTAGATTGAACTACCCAGCTGTATATAAAGTAGTTCAATTGACTCCACTTTTACCAGCTGCAACATTAAAGTGATGTATACATTAATGCATTAATAAGTATATTCCAATAATATAATATATATAATTCTGAAATGCTAAATGTGTGCTTTTACTTTCTGTACTAGTATATATTTTTTATACTTCTACGTCACTATCTGAACACTTCCTCCACCATTGCTCACTATGCAGCCAAAATGTGCTCTGCCGTTGTTACATCGTTATATATATTACACTATTTGATTCCACCACTGCCTAGACTAAGTATTTGTGTTGGAATTCGGGGAAGTTTAATCTTCTTTTAATATGATTCCAGTATTTTTTGACCAAATCGGCTCATTTTAGGCCAGCAAAATAAATAAATTAGAGCTGAAGCTATTAGACTATTAGTTAATCGAAAGAAAATTAAGTAATTGATTAGTCTACTACAAATGTAATTATATTTATTTTATATATTTTGAAGCATTTATTTTTCCTTTTCTCCTTTACTACCTGTCCAGGTGACGTGTTGAAGGGTTGTCACTTTGCATTATTGCAATGGGCATGCATTTACTGTTTTCTTTTTTTATTATTATAATTTTTTTTACGTTTTATAGGCCGAATACATCTTCCGATTGTTTTGTCAATTAGATTAGTTGTTTAATAATCAATTAATTGTTATTTGTCAAGCAGCTTCTCAATTGTGAGGATTTGTTGCTTTTTTCTGTTTTTATACAATTAAATATAATTAAAATTAAATATATTTTGGTATTTGGATTGTTGGTCAGACAAATCAAGCAATCTGAAGATGTTATTTCTGGTTTTGAGAAATTGTAAAGGGTATTTTTCCACTATTTTCTGAAATTTTACAGAATTAACACAACCATAAAAAGCACTGACATACTGCAGATGTTACTGTTTTTCTGCTGTAAGTCTTAACTGAGGCCAATTTTTGATTTTTGAACAGTTGGAAGCCACCAGTCTCCCTCAGCGGCTAACCTGGCCACGTTGCAGTCCTACAGGCCGCTTTTGAGCGACTATGGACCTCCATCTCTGGGATTCTCACAGGTAAACTGCTAATCTGATTGTCACAGACATTTCTTCTAATTTTCTTCCTATTCAAATAGGTGTATTGTACTTCCATGAAGTAGGAGGGGAGACTTGCAAGAGACAGAATAGAAAGATAATGGCCAGTCGAAGCAAAAAAGACATTATACAACTGTTTTCCTCAACTGAGTTGTACTTAACATGACAAGTAAATCAATCTTGATGTGTAAAATTGGAGATATGCCACTTTTAACTAGTTTCTTAACAACAATATGTTGGAAAATGTTCATTTAATTAAATATTGCTCTTAGATTGTTTTTACAGGATTACTGTAATGACATATTCCTGTCCTAACAATAGGAATTTTGTAAGGATATTCATTGTGAGGCCTTACATTTTGCGTCCCTTATTTGTGTTTTCTTGCAATTTGTGCTGAACAATTGAAGGTTACTCTTCTTTTTTTTTTTTTTTGTCTCACTATAATGTTCTCTAGATTAAAAGTGCCTTCCGCATACCAAAACCGGGAAATGTGTTGAACCTGGCTTATCTTGTTCTGTTTGCTCTAATGTCAGGGCTCCAGTGGCAGCCAAGTGCCTCAGAACAAATATGCAGAGCTTCTGGCCATCATCGAAGAGCTTGGAAAGGAGATCAGGCCCACATATGCTGGAAGTAAGAGCGCAATGGAGAGACTGAAAAGAGGTAACTGTAAACCTTGATATGCAACTAAGTACATTTACTCAAGTACTGCACTTAAGTACAACTCTGAGGTACTTGTACTTTACTTGAGTATTTCCATTTCATGCATCTTTATACTTCTACTCCACTACATCTCAGGAAAATATTGTACTTTTTACTTCTCTACATTTGTCTGATAGTTTAAGTTAATTGCCAGATTACAATTTTTCATCCCCGACATGTCCAGTGAAAACCATGTATCTGCAAATTTTGAATGTTTGTGCTTAAATCTTTTATAGGTTGAGAAAATTCTCCTTCTTCAGCTAAATCAATTTATTTAAAAACCCTCCTGGATCAGCTTCGGTAGAAAGTATTTTCACTTTTTAGAGATAAGTGATGGGGATGGTTATAAAAAAAAAACTAAAACTAAATTCTGACTGCTGTGTAATGCCTACCATCCGCCCAGCTGCAACGATAACCAGGTTAAGGATAACCGGTTAAATATTGCAACTTGTGTGGGTGTGTGTGGGTGTACAGTTGATTTGTTGGTGAATAAATGCTTGCCACCTGCTGATTTAAAGTGTAAAGGGTTAGGCCTGAAGTTAGCTACCACTTCAGCTCATGCTCACTTAAGGTGGAAAGACCTTTTTAAGGTGGACCAGGTCTTCTCCTTTTATTGATAATTCGCTCCTCAGAGTTTTGCTCAGCGGTTTTATTTTTTAATTGCTCGAAATTCTTATTGTCGGTTAATGGTTAAACGTAGGACAGCGAGGTGAAAAAACATATGATGATCTTATAGAATATGATACATTGCTGTAGATAAAATACCCAACAGTATACAAAGGAGTTCAAACTTAGCACAACCGTAAACACCTACAGCAGCAACATACACATTAATGCAGCAGTAATATTAATCCAAAAACATCATGTAAAACACAGGCAGAGAACATTTTACTGCACAATGACAACTTTTACTTACTCATACCGTAAGTATATTTTGCTGATAATACTTACATACTTTTACTTAAGTAAGGTTGCAGGACTTTTCTCGTATCGGTGTATTTTCACAGTGTAGTATTAGTACTTTTACTAAGTAAAGGTTCTGAATATTTCTTGTTCTACCACTGGATATGCAGAACAATTTAAGTGCAAAACCTACAGGACAGTAAAGTTTGTTAATATAAATTGTATTTGTCTTTCTTCAAAGGAATAATCCATGCCAGAGGGTTGGTGCGTGAATGCTTGGCTGAGACGGAGAGAAACGCGAGGTCCTAGCTACCAACACACATTCCTCCCTGCAAGAAAAACTAACAGTGTGCGTCTCATGAAAAAAAACAAAAAAAACTTGCATGGCATTTCCTTGGAGAAGAGGACGTAAATGAACAAAGGATGGGAAAAGCAAGCTCCTAGAGAGAAAAAAAATACAATAACACAATTCATGACTCCTGAGGGTTCTGGAGGATCATTTAAATCATGTGTGGGTTACTGGAATTCATTCATATGTGTTTTATGCCCCACTTTTGGGATCTTACTTTTGACTTCATATTTAAAACATTGATTTGTGCATGCGAACAGGCCCGGGGATTAATTGTAGACAGTGCATGGCTTGTACAGGGGTAGATGGAAAAGACTTGTTTTTGATAGTATTTTGGTCTGTTTTTCAGACCCTTATAACACACATGACTGTGAGTGAGTGAGGGGCAGAGATGTGCCAAATGCATCTGTTCATTCGTGTTGAGGTTGGTTTTGTTATTACAAAAAAGGAAAATGCTGTTACTTGCATCTTTGTATGTATTTATTACTCAGTGTAATAAATTGTATTTTCAATATAGTTGTCATTGTGTGATTCAGTGCATTTTAGATATTTGTCATCCATATTTGATGAGTATGTATGTCTACCCAAACTCTTTCTTAAAATACTAGTAGTAGTAAAAAAAAAAAAAGAAGTAAGCAATGCCGCAGGGATTGTTCTTTGCTCTGTGGACATGGTTCATGTGACCTGCTCCTCGATCAAAATACTGAACCCCAAATTGCTCCCGATGTTCAGGCCAGCATCTTGCATGGTAGCTTGCTGCCATAGGTGTGTATGTAAAGGGGTGAACGGTGGTAATTGTGCTATAAAAACACAGTTAATTTGTTGCATTTCATCTTAAAACTGGCAAGTGAAGTAAACTAGTTTGTTTTACATACAGTAGAGCCTATGGAAAGGGAGTTAATAAATGAATCATATTCAGACTTGCAGATCAAGAATTTCCTGTATTAACTGTCAAAGATGAGACCAAGTAAGTACTTTTTTTTATTGCTTTCTTTAGGACATAATAGTTTCTCTGACCAGTGAGACTTCAGATACTAATGCAGTTGCCACTACTAAAAAATCAAAATAATGATTTGATAAAAAGATACGAATTAGTATATTGGTTGTCACAATATAATGACCCCCCAGGTACGACAGGCTGACTCAGTTAATATACATGTATATATATTTTTTAATTTATATATATATATATATATATGTTTATTAAAAAAAAAGATATATATATATATATATATAGTTTGCATATATATATATAAAAAACTAATATATAATTAATAACTCTTGCCATATAGAGATGTTGTCATGTATAGTCTGCTGTAGCTCACAATTATTTTCATTTACTTCATTAATCGATTAATTCTTTACTCAAGTAAAAGTAGCAATACTACAGTGTAGAAATGGTAAAAGAAAATCCTGCATTCAAAGTAAACGTATTAGCAGTAAAGTACCAAAAGTAAAGGTACTCATTATACAGGATCACTTTAATGCTGCAGCTGGTAAAGGCGGGATCATTTTAATTACTTTGTACACGGTTGTGCAGCTTAATCTACGCTGATATATTTGTACCAATGCTGAGTGTTTACGCAGCGGCATAGGTTCGAATCCGACTCGTGGATGTCGTCCCCTTTCCAGTCCATCTGTCCTGTATATCTTAAAAATAATAATAATAATAATAATAATAATTCCCCCAAAAAATCTGAATCTGTCAAGTAGCTAGTAAACAAATGTATCAGATAAATGTAATGAAGTAAAAAGTTCAATAGTATTCTCTGGGATGTAGTGGAGTAGAAGTATAAAATGGAAATACTCCAGTGAAGCACAGTTACCTCAAAATTGTACTTAAGTACTCTAATCTAAAATAAAACAATATAAACTGTGATTGTAGCTTTTTCTTCCTTGTCAGTTTTTGTCCCAACACATGTGTACACCTCTTTCTCCCGAACAGCCAATAGAAACACAGAGTGAGAGTGACGACCAATCACGGCTCTGTATTTTCAATTACTGATTGACCAATAGCTGCGCAGGGCTGTGAACGTTACAGCAGCCAGAGATCACTGCAGTGCAGTAGCCAACCAGCAACCAGCTAGCAGCCTCGTCTACTCACACAGAAATATGGATGAAACGATGATACAAGTCAACGGGTAACGTTAACTATTATTTGATGTATCTGCGCCATTATTTATTCTATAGAACAGTGTTTATCTGTCGGTCTGTGTGTGTTATAATGCCACCCGCGCTGCCCAGCTTGCCTACGCTGTGCTTACATACCTGTAATAAACCAACTTAGCTCAACTTGGCTAGCTAGCTAACCAATTGCTTGTCAGTGTTGGGTAGTTGTAGTTATCATGTTAGCTAGATAACTGGCCCAGGCTCCTGCGGAGTTGACAGGCAACTTCAACGGTCTGCAACATCGTTGCTTGCTGGCTGACACCGTAGCTAAACAAGCTAATGTAGCTGGCATTGTTTAATTGTTCAAACCGCTGCTGCATGGCTAATTATAGCTGTCTGTCTGTGCCTTGTTGATTGTGTTAATGGTGCTAAATTCAATCAAACATGGCCAGTTGAGACGAGCTGTCACACGCACAGGAAACACTGGTCATGACAGACAGAGAATGATCGTAAATGCTAATGCAAATCATTTACACATTATCTTAATATATTTGTGTTTATGTTTTGTTAACTGTTGAATGTTGACAGAAGATGTAAGTTTACAAATATCACATGGATCTGGTGCTTATACTTAGCTATATTAGCTGCGTAATAAACAGCTGCTTGTTCCCTATTCTTGTGACAGTTAGATTAGATTACTAATTAATTTTTGCTTTTAGATTCTATGTTTGCTTATTTGTTTACTTGTGTTGATAACATCATATTTGTATTTGTTTATAATGCTTGTTGAGATTAGATTCCTTCTATAAGTCTAGGTTTTTGTTTTGTTTGAAATCTCACATGAACAACTTGCTTCTTTTATTTTGTTGGTGTGTTTTATTGCTCAAACAAATCAAAATCAGTCAGATTCAACATTATTGTCATTGCATAGAGTACAGGTACTGAGACAACACAATGTAGTTTAGCATCTAACCAGAAGTCCTAAAAGTAGAGTAATAAATAGTTGTTGCTGTTTACTAAAAAGTGCCACATTTCTCATGTTTAAGTGCAGATGTTTTTTTCTCCTTTTAAGAATTTCAAATTAAAGGCGTATCCTAAAGATAATGATCCAGATCGATCGCTCGTTACACCCCTAGTGGTATAAATATGATTACTCTATAGGTGTGAAGAGTGTATATAATAGTGCAAGTAAGTAAGTGGATGTCCATTAGTTTGGTAGCATTGGACAGTACTTCCTATTTGTTTGAAGACCATATTTCCACATGTCTGACTGCCTCTTGTTTCCCCCTCTCTTGGTTTCCAGCTGTCAGACTGACCCCCTCTGCATGGGCCCATAAACATGTCCACAGATGACAGTATCTCTGAGGATGCGTCCAGCTCGGGGGCTTTGAGCCATTGCCATGTCAGTGCTGACGGCGATGTGTGTAAGGAGAGTGAGACCTCTTTGGTGTCCTCTGAGGGGACATCAGCCTCGGGACTGGCTGTCTCAGAGGACAGACACACAACCTCCCAAACAACAGGAGGCACTGTGGAGAGCAGGCCCATGGACATCACACCAGCATGCAACAAGATCAGGTGCAGTAACTGTAAACACACTACTGTTTATGGAAAATAAAAAGACTTTAGTAAAATATGAAACTGTGGCTAGTAGACCAATCTTTTATTAAAAGGGAATTATATGTTCTCTCACATATAAATGATGTTAAATGCTATCCTAAGAATGTGAATCTATTTTTCTGTGAAGGACCATTGTTGAATTTCCCAGAAAATAGATTAAAATGTAATAGCATTTAGTCAAATCTAAAGAATCATGGGACGGAATGCAGTATGCTGTAGATTGTCCTTTCTTGTTTAGGTGTAGGAAAAGAAATGCATACAAGTTTGAATTTAGGCTGAGAGATGTTTACCACACACACACACACACACACACACACACACACACACAAAACACAAAACACAAAACACAAAGCACGTTACCACTAGTTAAAATATCCCCTCCAGATACTTTTTAGGAACTGAAAATGCTTTGCTTGAAATAATAATTTGTGTCCGATAAATTCATTTAAATAAAAAAAATTACATCTACTCCTCCCGGATGAAAAATCCAGAATCTATGAAGATGCAAATATTGTTATTTTCCTATGTTTAACCATTGCTAGAGAACCATGTGTATTATCTATCTTTTAGCTATATTACAATAGTCAGCTACAGTATGTGATTAAATATGATAACGCTTTATTGCAGGAGTCTGTGTCTGAGCACAGATGAAGCATTTGAACAAGGGAAGAGCCTCCCATTCATCAACCCAAGCTCCCTTGAGACCCTTAGGGCTTTGGTGCAGGAGATCCAGAGCAGCGGAGAGACCGACCCTGAGATCTGGAAGGATTGTGAGGTGGGAAAATACCACAGAGCCTGAAAGGCAATAGTTATTGTAGAATGTGGAAATGAGAGTGTAAATGCACACTGATGATGTTGAAAGTGAAGTTGGGGTTAGCTGCTGTGGCAGTTCTTGTGCGCTGCATTTGGCAGCTGGCAGCTGAATTTCTGAGCTGTCACTTTTATTTTTTGTGTGGATCACACCTGACACATACACACACACACACACACACACACAGCACCAACACTGCAGCTGATCTTTTCAGACACAGTATGTGATTTGCCGTGAAGAGACAACTGTGAAGCGCTACAACATAAAGACATCACTGCATAGTTCATCAGGATTGTGGCCCTTTAGTTTACAAACCGTAGGAAAAACACACTTTTCGCTGAAAGAAATTGGGTAAATTATTATATGTCCAAATCACCAGAGAACTAAATGGACTGCATTTATATATATATATATATATATATATATATACTGTATAGAGAACTATTGTTCACTGATCACTTTTGTATCATGTTTGTATTGCTTCACAAATACACACCTGCATATGTGCACACAAACAGTATTCAGGTAAATTTATAAAAAACAAAACAAAAGTCTTAATACAGATCAGCCCTCGCTCAGTGTGTTAACGTGGATTTAGTAACCTTGTTAATGACTGTTTTTTTTTTTCAGTAATCTGAATCTTTAATGTCATGTAAACCAGAAAAACAGATACTGTAATCTAACTGGGCATTAGAGATTTTACCAGGTAGATCGTCCCCTAGAGGAAGATGATTTATTTGCCATGTATATAATAGGGAGGATGTAGGCCATGCACATGGTTCTGCATTGCAGGTCTGCATACACGAACATGTTCACAAATGTTGGGCTGCACACATAGTCTGCGTGGACATTCATGGCTATGGGCAGATGGTAAACTTCATGTGTGGACAAAGCAGCATATTGTATCACTACAACAGTTAAAACATCCTCTCCAGACATGATTTAATATGCAAAAATAAACAATAACGATTTTTAACAAATTCATTTACCTTGTTAAAGAAATCTTTAAATTACATCTCCCCCTTCTCCCTCATTGAACAATCAAGATTCTTTGAATATGCAAATATTGTTCTCTTCAAAACTTTAACTGCTGCACACAAGATGTCTCCTACTTCACTGTAACATACATTCTTAGTGTATGCATCTGAAGTTTTCAAGTTTCCACATCAGACTTGTGTAAATTGCATACTGGACTATAATTGGCTTCTAAACTAGTTGTAATGTCAGAAAATCATGCTTTTTGGTACACATCTTAAACTCAGTTTCAAGGTTAGCTCAGAAACTTTCCCTCTTCAGCACATCAATGTCTAAACAAACTCTCCTCATTCATCATTCTGCACAGTGGAGGTCAAACATCACAGTGAAGTTGCTGTATGCAAAACACATCTTTAAGTGCAGGGGGACTTAAAATAATTCCAAAATAAGGTTGGGAATGTGCTGCATGTACATGCAGTTTAACAGTAACCTGTATGGTAGCTCATACAAGAGGTGGGACCAAGACAAGTGAGTCTCAATCTTTGCACTCAAGTCCCAACTCTATTCAAGTCCCAAGAACTAAACTTTGAGTTTCCACAGACCTCTGGTTCACACTTTAGTTTAGGACCAACCAGATGTTGTGTTTACACTTTGCCTGTGCAGCATAAAGATGAAAAGCCAGGCCAAAAGCAAATAAGTAATGCCAGTGTATATTGATAGTGATTTAAAATGATCCATGGATCTGATCCAGCTGTTTTATAATAATGTGATTAGTGTTGGTACATGACAGTTAATTTGCTTTTTCTGCAATAGGGCCGATGGTTGCATCTGTTTCAGCTGGTCGAGAAGCAATACCAAGAGCAAATACTCGCTCAGCAAGAACAATACCAGTGCCAAATACAGGTAAGTCTGCATTAAGTCACGTCTTGACATTAAAATATTTGTTCATGCAGTGCATCAATGACATGCTTTTTCCAGTTGATTCAGGATGAAATTAAAGCCCTGGTTCAGCTCCAGAACCGCCAGGCCAGCATCCAGCCAAATGCAGAGTTCTCTCCAACTTCGGTGACCAAAACTACCCCAAACACAAAGGATTATATTTTCCCCCTCATCTCCAGGGGCTGCACTGTCCCCAAAAATGTGACCAGTGACAATGACTGCCTGGCAGCTCCTGCCCATGCCTCTTTTAGCTCCCCTTCACCTCCACTCCAGAGATCAGAGACCGCCAATCAGGGGGAGGAGCGGGCGACCACAGTGCTCAGCAGTGGCTATGGGACTCTGTCTGCTTGGGAAACAACTCTGGAACCTGCTGGGTCTCCGGGGGAAGATGAGGATGGTATTCAAGGCAGGGAGAAGCATCATTGGTCCCTTAACTTCCAGGAAGACACGGAGACAACTGCGATTGGGTGCCAGCAGGATTATTCTCATGTGAGGACTCTCGGAGTGGAGGAAACTAACCCGTTAGTCTACCAGCAGAGAACCTCTGGGTAAGTCTGAGTTGTTTTTAAGAGACACTAACCACAACTCCTTACGACAGGGTATCTGGGAGTCCTGAAAAGTCTTTAAAAGCATTGATTTCAATTACCTTCAAAAAAAGACCTTCAAAAGCATTGAAAAGTCATTTATAAATTTAAATTACAAAGTAAAAAAAAAAATGTTTAGCCCGCCATAGGCAATAGTGTTAGTTATATAATGTTTTGTATATGATTTTAGCACAAAACAATTTCTGGAAAATTCCTAGTACTGTTGTTTCAGACCTGTAAATATAGCCTTTAAATGAATTAAGAAATGATAAGATTAGCCTTTTATTGTGTTGCTTAAGAGAAATATGTCTTGGGCATTGGAGAGAACACAGGTGACACAGCAGCACACAGCCTCTGTATGCACACAATATATCCGGATACATGTACAATCAAACTACAGTTAACGTTCACTAACGCACATGCATCCAAGAATATTGCATGATACCCTACACACAGATATTGCACATTCCCCCCCAGTAAAACTCATCACGTTAAATATTTCACAGAATTAGTTATTTTTTTAGTTGGTTAATCCATCCATCCAGTTTCTGCTGTTTATGCAGGTATAGGTTGTGTTTAAATGGGAAATATTAGGCTCATTTTAGTTTCTACTAGAACATTTTTACATGCTTTAATGTTTAAAAAGAACACATTATTTTTCTGTCTGTCTGAAGCTTGGTCAATATTTCTAGACCATATTGTCCCTACTGGTTTTCACCGACCGATCTTTCCTACACAGCTTGTATGACCACATTCTATTTGTTATTAAAAACCATCTTAAAAAGTCTTACATTTAACTTTGTGCACCCTGCAGAAACCCTGTTAAGATATAGCCAACACTTCCTCTTAAGTAATTATATGTCTACTAACCCTGACCTGTTCTGTTGGCAGCACCAGCCAGCTTTTGACATCCTGGGCCCAGAGGCAGAAACTCAGGCCTAAGAAGAGCAAAGCAGAACAAGCTTCATCCCAAATCCTTGAGTACCAGGAGCAGCCAAGCAGCCTCAGAGAATCCTACAAACAAATCCCCCTGGAGAGCTCAGACTTCCAGGACCAGGTACAACTCACAAATAAGGGGGAAAAGATAAAAATCCCTTCCCTGCATCTGTAGTGTTTTTTTAATTAAATGTCTGTTGTAGCTTTTCTAATTACATTCTCTCTGTTGAATATAATCCACTCATCTCAATTGGGTTTCAGCAGCGGCTGGCTGGGCTGTCGTCCAGCTCTTTCCCCCTGAGGAGGAGTGACAGCCTGATGTCCGAGGCATCAGGTAACTCACTGACTCGGACAAAACGCAGAACAGCAAACATTGGCCCGTGTGAGGGAAACACTGACAATGTGACTGTGATAGAATAAACAATACAGGATATTACATGTTTCTTTTATAAAAGATAAAGCCCTGTTGCAATTACCACAAGTGACGGTACGATGGCGCTGTTGTACCACTGAGGGCTTTATTATGAGGTATAATATCAATTTGTTTTTCTTGATTTATTTCTCCACAAATATGTTTCCTTTATAAACAATTTGAGCCCCGACGTTAATGTGATTCAACAGAAATCATTATGAAAGCAGAGCTCAACTGTTAGAGAGTAACACGATGAGTTCATTTATTCCATATTTTTGTCCTCTCACAGTTCTAGTGTACTCTGTTTTATTCAATGAATTTAAAGTATACGTCTGGTAATATTTAAAATTTCTCTTAATGTCAACAAATCACAGGAAAAGACCAAAAACAGTACCAAACACGTTGGTTCCTACTGAGAACGTAAATCTTTAAAAACAGCTCACAAATATATAATTAAAACATGTTTTAAAGGGTCAGTAGTATAAACGCAGCTGGTCACTGTAGCAGTTATCAAACAAACAGTATGAAATAGTGCATTTGTTGGGGACTATTTTCAGCGGTGGATTAATTCACATTTGGTGCACTAGTGAGTATTTGTGGCAGCAGGGCGATGTGTGTGGGATTGAGTCAAAATAAACAGTGTGTGTGTTCATGGTAATGAAGGAACATGCAGTGAGGCTCATTTGTGGGTTTTTAACAGTTTTTGGACAACAGCAGAGCTCTATGTCACAGGAAGAAGATACACACACACACAATACTTGTTAATAGATACATTCATTGTTAGTTTTCGTCTTTTTAAGGGATTTATTGACAGTAAGAAAAATATAGACTATCACCAGACTTATCTTTTTAAAGTGGCCATCACTGCCAGAAATATACAAAACATGTTATTTTAAACTACTGTAAAACTCATTTGATAAACAAACTAAATTAAAAGATTCAATCACACCACTTTCTCTCTGTCTTAGGCCTGACTTATTGGCGTTTGCATGAGAGTGAACTGTATCATCCCCTACCGGACAGCTGCGACAGTGGCGCTTACCTCCTTCTGCAAGAGGCCTCCATGAGTCTTGTGAGTAACAGCTAAAGTCCAGCGGGGCACCTGTGACTGGTCTGAGTGAGGGATGTGTTATGAGCAGTCCAACAATCACTAGTAGAGAATAAACATGTTGTCAAAGCATGAAGCTTACCTTTGAAACTATTTACTACAGCTCTGAATTTCAGATTTGCATCATCCTTCTGTTATTACATTTTAGAATAGAAAAAAAGTCCTGTAAGACACGATCGCCTACCTGTAAACATCTTTGTCTTTAAGGACATTAATGAATAAAATTCAGAATCGACTGCCGTTTGTCTGCTGGTAGGGCTGCGTATCAATGAAAAAATGAGGATGCCAGTACTGGTGCCCTTAAAGTCATACCGCTACCAATAGAGTACTTTATTTTATACCTTTCTTTTTTGCTATAGCCATACGCCTGAACGTTTTGGTGGCATCTTGGCACGCTGAACTGCCAACTCCGTGAAATAAAACCGCGCTCAACTCGACTCCACCACAGACTGTAACGGTTGTAGCTGCTTCGGTAGTGGGACAATCAAACATCGTATTAAATCGAACAACGCTAGCGGTGATTGGCTGCGAGCAAAACCGTACAAATCTGGATACAAAAAAGAAATAAATGCAGGTATCGTTTGGCTGGAGGCGTTTCGATACTACTTGGTACTGGGTTATTTTGGTCGATACCTTAAAGAAATCGAGTACCTAACTGCTGGTTTGCTTTACCCCCCCCTTCTAAATTTCTGATCTTCGTCTCTTGTAGACTCCATCTCAGGAGCCTCGTCTGTCTCTCAGAGAAATCTATCAGAACAAGCAGAGAACAGATGGTAAACGTTCAGACTGGGAAGGCTCTGTTACATCCAGTCCTTCGTCACCACAGGTACGTCACACGGCTCGTCAGTGATCAGTTAGGTCCTTGGCTGAGCGTCCAACTAACCTGTACTTTGCTGCTTTAGGTGTTGAACTTGGACCCATCTGCTAACCAGCGGCAGTCAGATCGTACCTCTGGCTTCACTTCGCCCTCTCACTTCAGCAGCCCTTCGTTCGCCGCTCAGCCCCACCTCTACCCCCGAGTAGGGACCCCTGTAACCCCTGACAGCATGGTGGAGTGCAGTCCCAACCCCGGAGATACAGACTGCAACTCTGATGCCTCCAGTGTTTCAGCTGCCGGGCCTTCCCCTTCTAAGCTGCAAAACCCATGGGGAAACGTATCCCAGGCCATCCTGTTTACCTCCCAGGATAAGAACCAGCCCTGCGCCCACACGTCCAGCCAGCAATGCAGAGCCAGTGCCCCCTTAGCCAGCGAGGAGGAGGGCAGTAACACCCACACCAGCACCCTGAAGCCTCGTTCAGCCTCCGATGCAACCCTGCGTCCTGCAGTCAGTCCACACATGGAGAGAGCTTCGTCACTGGAGGATCCTGTCGTTGTTTCTCTGTGAGTGTTGCATACACGAGTTGCAGTATTTATTCACACTGGGATGTAGGGATGCAACTAACGATTATTTTCATTATCGATTAATCTGGCGATAATTTTCCGGATTAATTGTTTGGTCTATAAAATGTCAGAAAATAATGAAACTCCTAGGTGATGTCTTTTAATGTCTTGTTTTTTAATCCAAAACCAAAAGATATTCAGTTTAATATGATATAAAACAGAGAAAAGCAGGACATCTCCATACTAGAGAGGCTGAAAATCAATTAGTCGACTAATTGTTGCCGCTCTACTGGGATGCTCATGCTTGATGTAAAATATCTTTATTTATTCATCACTTTTCAAAAACACATTTACAAAAAGTTCTTTACAGTAAATAAAAAAGTTAATAAAAGTATAATTCAAACATCAAATAGATAAATCTGTTTTAACAAAGTATTTAAAATATTTTTTTGCCTGCTTGAGTTTTCTAAGATGAGCAACCTCGACAGAAAAGACCCGATTGACCCTGAAACCCTGCCAGAAGATTTAAACTATCAGGCTCTTAGGGAGTTAGCAGATCACAGATAAAAGCAGGAGCCTGGACATGCAACACTTTAGAAATGTTGTTTTTCATTAAAAGAAGTAGTTGGCATCTTAATTACTCTGTGTTGTTGAGTACTACTGAAGTCATCCACATTCAACGGTTTCATTCATCGTCTTTTCCTTTTTTCTCCCCAGACTGAGGCAGAACCTGAGAGAGAAGCACTCTCGACATGTGGCTGATCTGAAAGCATATTACGAGTCTGAGATTCAAATCCTGCGAGACAAACTGAAACTCAGAGATCTGCCCCAGGATTTAGAGAGGAGCAACCAGGCCCTCACAGAGAGGTGTGCATTATTTCATTTCTTTGTTTTTGTTCACAGAACATTACATATTTATAGTTTGACTCAAAAAAAAGCCCTACGACCTAACTTTTTCTGGAGCTTTCCATTGCATCTCACTCTCTTTCTCAGCGGAGGGAGTTTGCTCAGTTGACTTTTTTTTGCCAAGTTACTGTTTCCAAGGTCTAGAATGAACTTTCACACTTTGTCAATGCATGAACAACCATAACATACATGTAATAACAGGAGCACAGAACTCAATCCATTTAACATGATGTATTAATGCTAGTTCCTGATAGAAACATTTTAATTATGTTGAAATTAAAGGGGGAAATAACTACAAACATGGCAACATTTAACAGACTGTTAGTTCTGAAGTATTCTTAAATGATGCAAATGATTCATATTCAAAGTGAGATGTCAAGACACAAATATGAAGTCCCGTAACACATTTCCCCAGCATGACATTATACTTCAGTTTTCTAACTCCGTATTGTTTTGATTTGTATTCATCCACAGGTGCAAGCAGCTCGAGAAAGCTCTGGCTGAGGCCACCAGTTGCATCCAGGACCTAGAGGCAACAAACAGCTTGCTGGAGAAAAAACTGGTATCAATTCTCAGATTCTTGTTTACATTTGTCATTATATGTGGTTTATTTTAATACAGCAAACCTCAGCTGTTATATTTCTGTTAAGAGATGAACATATTCAGTTATTTAAAATGTTACTGTCTTTCAGCAAGGACGTCTTATTATTTACAAAAAAATATAAAAATGACTAAAACCCCAAGCCACTTCACATGGTCAGTTAGTGATCATTTTCTAATTACAGAGTGTCATTGCATCCCTACAAGCTATAAATGCCTTAGATTCCTTTCATAAACATCTTTACAAAAGTCAGGAACTTATCATATTGAATTTATGAAGCAATAAACAAAACCTGAAATTAACTTATGACACGAGTCAAAGAAAACCTTCCTGCGTGTTTTTGTTTCAAAAATTGTTCAAAAAAATGTATTGTTTTGTTCTTCAAAGGGGTCTTTAAATAATTAAATGCAACTCTATGATGTCTGCAAACACCCTGTAATTAATCCAGTGAGAAAATTAGCATGGACCCTAATTAAGGCATCTACAATGAAGCTCAGCGCTGACAGATTAATACTTTATAAGAGAGGCACTCTGTTGAAACGTGGACATCCACAATGTCACTTTTTAAAATATCTGCCACTTCATGAAGGGCGTTTTCCTCAAGTCACTTTTTATATAAAGAATGCTTGATATATTAATATATCAAGCATATGCATTCAATTAATATTCAACCATTACCCCATTCCCTAATTTTGACGTGACTCTCCGTTGTTAGGCTGAATGGCCGGAGCGGTATGCAGTAGCGGGTGCTACTGTGAAATCCTTGCAGCAGCGACTAGAAGAAAGCAAACGCTCAGGCAAAGAGAAGGACGCCTCTGCAGCACGTTTGAAGACCCACGTACGGCAGCTGGAGGAGTCCGTGCAGAAAGCCTGCAGGGAGGCTGACGAGAGGGAGGCGAGGAGGGAGAGAGAGTCCAAGATGCTGCAGGATGTGAGTCTGAGTGAGCTGAGGGAGAGAGAATATAATGAGAATTAATTCACCTTCTCACTGGAACCTTGCTACTATCATTATTTAGTTTTCTTTGTTGTTGATGTACTCTACAGAGTACTTTAAAATGGCTTTCTCCCCTCTGGAGTCATACAGCTGATGTATTGAGAGGACCATGTAATATATGGTTTTCACTTTCTTGAGGATTTATTTTGTAATTGAGTTTTTTTCCATTTAAAGATGCAGCGATCAGATCCGTTGGATCAATATCTGCTCCGATATTGACCCATTAAGCAGACTAATTATCAGGCAAGACGCTACTGATTGAATACTTGATAAGTGTTGATGAAATAAGAATCTCTTTTTCTCTTTTTATGCATGGTTGTTTAATAAAGACTAATAATAAGATTTGACTTTATTAATCCCAAAGTGCCAGAGATTGCTCAGGGTGCTGGTCAACAACATAATAATAAGTGTATAAGAAGTAATACCAACACTTGTGATTTAAAAAAAAAAAAAAAAAAAAAAAAGCTTTTAGCTCATGCTACTACAATGTCTTTTTTCTCAAGTAACATTAGATGTTATTACATGTTTCACAAAGCTCTTTACCACAAAGCTTTTCATCGAGCCTCGTACGTCTTACAAAAAAATTAACTTTTTGCAACCAGAGTAAAATGACACTGTGAAGCTGCCATGTTGGTTCAGCTGGTTGGTTTTGGTTTCTGTGGAAAAAGAAGAAAAAGGAGCTTTGTTTGTCACACAGTCATATGTGTTAGTTATTCTTATTTTTTTCTGAAGCACTTTGTGTTACATTTTTTGAGTCTGAAAAGTGCTCAGTAAATAAAGTTTGTTTGATTGAGTTACATTCTCATGTTAAGACCCATAAGAATGATCCCAATGCTTCACATGCAGCGAGGACAAGCAGATGTTAGGGAGGAAGAGAGCGTGGTGTCAGATCAGTGCTCTGTACTGGGAGATACTCTGAGCTTTCTCTGACGGGAAAGTTGATCCGTGCGTCCCTATTCCATTCTCCATAACTCTGTTAACACTGATGTTCTTCATGATTAATGTCTCTGCTGTTTTGTTTCCTCAGCTGTTTGGAGAATATGACTCTCTGGTTAAGGAGCACGAGGGACTGAAGGTAATGGATCTCTGACTGGAACTGATTTCTTATATTCTGTTTGATCATCATTGAAACATGTTTTTATCATTTCAGCAGTGACAAACAGAGCCAGTTTTCTTTGTGTCATGTCTTCACTCATCCCTGTGTGTCCACAGAACAACCTGGTGTCAACGGAGAACAAGCTTGACGATGCCACCGATCAGATATCAGAGCTGAAGAGGTGCGTGGATGTTGTATAAATGTTGTTTTTTTTTTTAATATTTTATGTCCAGTGTATTATTTCAGATTTTAACTAATTCTCACTTCCAGTTCTTGTTATTTCGAGATCAAGTTGTGATAGTTATGAATAATAGTTACCGGTATATTAAATAATAATAGACAACTACAAACAACATAATAAAGGTCAAGAAGGGACAATGGAAATTGATAATTACGTCTACATTAATATAGTTATTGCACTTTATCTGCACGTGAATATGTGTGTAAAGGTTTGTATATACTTTATGCTATTGCTATAAGACAATAAATACAGTTAAAAAAGGTTAGTACCACCCTCACGTGTGTATGGTAAATGTGGCTTAGTTTAGCATAAAGACTGGAATCAGGGGGAAAGAAATTAGCTCACTAATTAACACGCTACATCTTGTTTGTTTAATCCGTACAGAAACAAAAGGGTAAAAAGACACGAGGGTGGTATCAGTCTTCTCATCTAACTCTCGGCAAGGAAGATAATACATTGTGTATTTACCTAAAATGTCAAATTATTCCTTTAAACATTGCTGATTGAATAGTTAGCCAACATTCAGATAGATTGATATTGAACCCTAACAGACACAAACCAAGCACTACATGTAGACAGATCTCACAGCAGAGATGTGACATCACAGCTGTAGTGCAGTTATTAGTTTCAGGTCTATCACATTGTCATTGGCTGGCTCCAGCAATTTTGTGAAAGAGCTGCAGTGGAGGTTAGTAGACAGCCAGGCGATCGAGAGGAGAGGATTAATCAATAGAGCCTAATGATGGTCTCTGTGCTGTCGAAAGTAGATAATAGCATCGGCTGACACTACGCAGCAACTTTCCATTGCAGTTTCTGCTCTGCCTGCAAATTAGCACCAATAGAGTCAGCGCCATGGACTCTGCATTGATGAAGTGTGTCAAGTCGATTCACGGACAGATCACAAACTACAGCTTGCGGAACGTCAATATGAGTGTCATAGGAGGGCTTTAGGACTGAAACAAATTGGAGGGGAAAGGCAGGAAAAAGATGATGGAGAGGCCAGAGACCTTTTTAAGTGGCCTTTTATAAAGAGGGAAAAGGAAACTTGGAGGCTTTAATGTTCAAGCAAACTTATGGAGGATACCAGAGAATCCGAAATCCGGGGGACAGCATTTTAATGAGAATTTCTTACATTTAGCCGACTCTAAAGCGAAGAGATAACCCAGAAAAGATGCATAAATTGGGTCGTGACTTGAGGATCCTTCCAGTCATTCTATCAGTCAAAAAGCCATAATACCAAGTCGATGTTAGACCATCAACATGGAAAAAGCAGTAAGATATGCGAGAACATTTCCAGCTTCAGGGTCTGATGGGTTCACATAGTGGAGCACAAAAAAGCTGCAGGAGATGTTTAAAGATTGTTACCAAAGGCCTGTCAAACTAAAACAGGAGACGCAAATTAGAGCCAGATCATGACAGCGGAGGGAATCTATAATAACCCACAGGAGACAAAGTGTTGAGATAAAGGTCAGCTTTGGGTCATATTACCTCTGTGTGTAGAGAGAAAAAGATTTTTTTACTGACGCTAATTGACTTAAGAAAGAATACCTCAGGAAGTTTTGAGCGCAAAGATAATGATGTAATTCTACATGAAAAATGCATTTGTTACTGCACAACCTTCTTTGTCAGACTGAACTGAATATATAATGTGTTACAAAATAAAAAAAATTTTTATAATATTAATTATGTTAATGCAAAAAGGTCAAAAACAGACAAAGAAAAAAGAAAAAAATACACATTCAAGGTGAATATAATAGGAATAAATTACATGAGGTCATACATAGGCACAGACAAATTATACATGCACTCAGTTAATTTGGTACATCAGGGCGACAGACTAAAAATTCTCCCGAAAAACAATTGTAACCATCCCAAAGTGGATGAACTGTCCCAAAATCAAAATGTTGTTTCTTTATTTTGTTATTAACATCTATAGTTGTTAATTTCATAATAAAAACACCATTAAAATGTTTATTTATGTAAAATATATTTATTCAGCTCCATTTAAAGAAATATGTTTAAAATAAAACTAAAGTTATCTGCAAACTGTAAAAAACTGAATTAAGGAAAAATAAATAAGATACATAATTTAGTAACAGAGAAAAATTCTGTGCGCAAACATATTTGTGAGGTCCATATTTCATATTTCAGGTCTCACGCTGAGTAGCCAGCCAGTGATAGTAACAAGACAAGGTATCCATCGTGACACACATTATTCAAACAACACAGACCACAGACAAACATGACATGAAACTGTAGTAACAGCATGAAAACAAATCAATAAATCCTTCAAGATGGTTGAAATTGTTTTAGAAAGGTGTTGATTCAACTGTTCCATAATTTTGGAGGATGTAGTTTGGGGTGCTGTTGAACACAAGGGTTTCTATTATTTGTCTTCATTGATATACAGTAAATGGACAAAATAATAGAAATACCTCTCTATTGTGTCTCTTTGTCACGTCTCTGTCTATCTATGCATCTTAAACTATGTTGAATTAGTTCATTAGTTTAGTTTTTTGTCAAGTCAAGAGAAAGTCGTGTGTGTGTGTGTGTGTGTGTGTGTGTGTGTGTGTGTGTGTGTGTG
>CALSCE010010647.1:6512169-6525076 GCA_943593645.1 Bovichtus variegatus
GTGTGTGTGTGTGTGTGTGTGTGTGTGTGTGTGTGTGTGTGTGTGTGTGTGTGTGTGTGTGTGTTAAATATATATATATTAAATATATATATATTAAATATTGTAACCATGTATTATCTCCGTCTGTCCCCATCAGAGTAATCTCCAAATTGGAGTCTCAGGTGAAGCAGCTGGAGCACGAGAACCAGGCCAGAGCTCGTTATTCTTCACACAATAACACACAACCTTCTGGGGCTGGGTAAGCACTTAAATGTACTGATAATGTATTTTGTTGCATATCTTTAGTAACCAAACAAACATAAATCATTAAGCTGCAGCAAATTAAACTCCATGTGCTGTACATGTACCTGCAAATGTCCCTTTGGTTTGGTTAGATGCTGGTGTGGTCCCTGCTTTTTAGTACCTTTAACGACACACTGTCTGCACATGACATGTAGGCTCCAAGTTTGATTTCTTTGTCTCTTGTTCTCCTGCTAAAAGTAAATCAAACCCAGACATCTGAGAGGAAAATGAGTATTTCTGATATTTCTACAGCCGTTTTTTTTTCCCTTTTTAAATAATAAACAAACTTTTGACAATACAATAAAAACGGATCTATTTTGACTAGGAAATGCAGATGCCTAAATGTGATTTTCCTCCTAACATGTCCACAGTCTCTTCCACCATCCTGACCTGCTGCCGTCACCCAGTAAAGGCAAGGCAGAGCCAGACGTCACCCGCAGGAAGTCGCCCTGTGAACAGCAGAACAGCGGCAGAAAATCACCATTCCCTCAAACAAACCAATCAAGTATCCACAAGAAGTCACATTATCCATTTAATGACCAATCATCAGGAACTGGAAGCTCTGTGGAGACTTCTTCAGTTGGTGGGAGCTGGAGGTAGATTTTTATTGTTGCGGTTGTTTTCTCAACCAAAGTTAATGAAGATTTTAGGAGATTTAACTGAGAACCTGTTCTGCAGGTGTGCGTCCCCCCCAGAGTGTGAACAATCTCTGCCTCAGCAGCACAGACACCAGGAGCAGAACCAGCGAGAGGCCGGTCGCAGGGAGGGCTCCTGTGCCCTGACGCCCATGATGAGGGCCCTGATAGAGCTGGAGGAGACCAGATCGACAGAGAGCCGGGCCCCCTGTAAGAACAGCCCCACCACCCACAGTATGACACACTCACTCACAAGCACTGATAAATGCCTATTTAAAGTCATGTCTATCTTTACTCCAACTTCTTACTTCAACATGTGCTAATAAGGTCACATAACACTTGGAACAATACGCCGATATCCTTTCAAATAAAGAAAGTTGCAGTTTAGGATAGGTTGTTCCAAGCAGGAGAAGTGAGTGACTGGCTTTTCCCTGCAGCACCAGCAGGAAAAGAAGCAAACAATGGCTGCAATCAGTTGTATAGTATGTGACCAATCAGGACACTATTTTAGGTGCTCATAGTGGTCGATCGCAGCAAAGCCGGACATGTTTCTTAGTATAAACGAGGAAACGGTTACCTTTTAAAAAGAGACGGCTGTTTTTACAGAACTATGGCGGACTAAACGTATTAGAAACTTATGGTACAATAATTTTTTTATCTGCCTCTGAACAAGCCTTTATTTATATGCACAGTATATAAAAGTATCAGAAATGTCTCTCTTTTAACATGTTACTCAAAGATAAAAAAGGCAGTGCGGTGAAAAAATAACAGACTGCATACAGATATGAAAGTTATATTGTTTTTAGGGCTGCTATTAAGAATTATTTTCAATATCAATTAACCCTCCAAATACTTTCTCGATTATTCAGATGTCAGAATATTGCATAAAATGTCAGAAAATAGTAAATAATGCCCATCACACTTTCCTAAGGCCAAAAGTGATGCCTTTTAAAAGTTCTAACTAACGGTCCACAACATAAAGAAACTCAATTTATTATCACATAAGACAATGAAAAACTGCAAATCCTCACAACCGAGAGGCTCTAACTCCTCCAATTGTATTGTATTTTGTATTTTATTTTTTTTTCTTTGCTGTTTTTGTTGTTGCTGTTTGTACTGCTAATTACCAGTGTATTAGGGCCACGTAGTTAAAACAAAATTAGTCGTAAATTCACTGCTTTCATTTCAGTAAATATCCAAGTTTCATTACTCATGAATGTATCACTTTAATCTCGGAATTTCAGAGTTTTTTCTCGGCTCTGTATTTGCAGCCGTAGTTAATACTGTTTTGTTCAATTCGCGTTAAATCATTTTAAAGACGATTATTTGATTTTCTGTCGATCGATTAATCGCAGGGGTCGGCAGTCAGAGGACCACAGTGGGGTTTGTGGAGCGGAGACACAAAGAGGTGCTTCAGGCGGAGAGGGAGGTGGTCAAACCTGGAGGAGTCGTGGCCAGAGCTGAGCTCAGAGGAGGTGGAGGAGCAAAGAAAAGAGCTGCAGCTCTGCTGAGAGCTCAGAGGAGTCTGTCTCCAGACGGCCACAGATCCTCCTCACTGCCTCCTCCTGAACATCGAAACAAACCCACAACTACACCCAGTATGTCCTCACAGGCTCCTCACACTCTCCTTATCACCAAGTCTTTCATGTACACAGCATCAGGCTCAGTCAGTTTTAATGTCTTTTTTCAGAAGAGTTGTTTTGTCAACATTTTGTTGCATAAATACACGTTTGCAGGTCATTTAGATGTGGTCACGGATGCTTTTTAATCAGTACTTGAATACGACAACTTTTAATTTATTTTAAATGTCACTAGAGCCGATCTCACAGCACAGCTGCGACCATGAACTGTATTTTTGTTTATTTTGTCTGATGCTTTTACCTGCAGCAGCTCAGCAACTTGGTTATAGCTGCTGGTCGATGTAGTATAGAGTTGCTATCAAATTTCATACAAAAAATAACAAAACAAAAATATGTAAATGAGAAGAACTCAATTGTAAATTCTGCTGCATTAAAACAGTGATCACATATGCAGAAGGGGGCAAGAACAAAGGTTTAACAGACCGCCCCCCTCCTTTGCGTCGTATTTCTCTCTTCGCTAACGTCAAACACACACACAAAAAAAAGTTTTGCTGTGTGTGTATAAAGTCAGAAACCAATGAATGATGCTCTATTAAACTTTTTCTTCTTTTAAATAAAAAAATTAAAAAAAAGAAGTAAATTAACGATAAATACAGGCATTTTTATACATGTGTGTATTTCTAAAAATGCTTGATGCATTTAATGGCATTTGCATATATTTTAGTAATAGACCCAGCATGTACAGATGGCGGAGCGGGGAACGGAGCACCAGACACAAACCGGGTAGACACAAATAAATGGGCTATAATGTCACCGCACTGGCAGCGACGGCCGAGCCTGAACGAAATGCAGCCGGATGCTTTGTTCATTAACCATCACTCTACTTCTCAGTGAATGAATATGAAAGTCTTGAGGTTGGGTAATTAAGGACGTTTGAGTGAAAATGCCTTTTTTATTGGAAGGAAAAGGCTGATTAAATTTAATTATTTATAGCTGCAGATGTGCTGTCTGCGACCCGTCTGTAACTTGTTTCTTCTTCTTCGTGAAAACTTTACTTTTTGACGGATGGAAATAAATTAATTAAAAAAAGAATGACGAACAATAAGCACAGAAGGTTCACATTTTATTTATTTTTTTTACATACTGTTCTTGCTCTCACGTTAAAATGATTAAAATAAACTTTTAGCAAACTAACTCCATAGTTTTTTGTTTGAGTAGGAGAAATTCAATATATGTGGCCAAAGACATACTGAGAAGCCGAAAAAACCAAACCCAATAAGTTCTTATTCTTTTAACAAAAGCAGAACAATTATATATTTCTAAATGACTAAAACTCCCTGGAGAATGTAGTTCTTAATTAACGCTGTTTTGGTTTATTAAAGTTTTAATTAATGGTGTACTCTTCTCTTCCACTCAGCAAAGAGAGGAACTTTACTCATGCCCATGTCTGCAATGTCCAGTCCTAAACGCTGCCCCACTGAGAACTACTCCACTGCGTTTGGTCACCTGATGCCGAGAGAGGAACACATGCACAAAAGGTGAGCAACACACAACATCTCATCACAAACGAGGCCTGCATTAAAGGTAAAGTTTGACATTTTAGGAAATACTTGTTCTTTTGCGAGTTAGATGAGAAGATCGGTCCCCCTGTCTGTGCACTGAGTGTGGAGCTCAGGGGGATTAGCTTAGCTTAGCATAAAGACTAGAAGCCAGGGAAACAAATCATGAGATTTTGTACAGACATTCATTTTCTCTACAGCTGCTGCTATGAAGAGGTTAAGCCCTAATAGTACAAACACTTGTAACATACAATGTGCGACACAGTTGTAACACATTTTCTTGTAAAACACTGCCTGCTGAAATTTTACCACATTGTTTACAGATGAAAGAAATTCAAAGTGGGTCACAGAATTCTTGTTAAAATGCAGCCTAAGCATGAAGTGAACTATACACATCTTCTGCAGCTTCATGAACAAGACTTTATCTACATTACACTGGATACAATTAATTACAAAATCACATTGTGTGACCTTCTACAGGATTGATGGAGAAGTTGACAAGAGACGTCATTCATTCCACAGCGGCAGTCCCAGGAAGAGACTCCAGTTTACGTCAGCAGACAGAGAAGATGGTAATATATTCGAGCTCTAGTGGATATTTAAAGTAAAAGAGGTATAGAAAGTAAAGGTCAGAATGTGGTGCATTTAAGCTCTGACCTTTTCTTCTGGTTTGACCAAAACATTTTTTCACTTTACATCCTGACAGCAATTAATAAATCAAATGCTCTGACAAAAAAAAAAAAAAGTAATAAATCCTGTATCTGTTGGTGTCGCAGGACTATAATAAATCTATTTCATAATATACCGCACTCTTACTAGCTTCTCAAGATTACCAACCCTAGCTTTAATGGATTAGCAATTTACTTTACAGTGTCTAAACGTTCTACTGCAAAATAATTAAGTTCACTCACTGGCCTCTTTTACGAGCTAGACATGTACAGCACAATTGTACAACTGTACATGTACAATTTAATGCAATCCAATACAACAGCTCTGCCATGAAGTTTAGTTTTTGAAGCTTATAAATGCTCTGTTTTTGTTGACTTTTGAGTCAGAAAGTTGATAATCCGACTTTATGTTTAAGAGTAGATAAAACTTTATTTGTCTCAAGGGAAATAGTTGTGCAGCAGTTACAGCACAAAGTAAGACAGAGTTTAAATAAAATCAAAATGTGAAACAATAAAAGATTATCAATAAGGTGCAAAACACAAATGTACACAATGCCAGAAACTGGTTAACGGTAAGGTGCAAATCCAAAATATACTTTACATATATGAGGATGTAATGTGGGGGAAGAAAACGAGTGTAAATATCTGCTCACGTGGAGGAATACATCAGACTTCCTGTCTTCCTCTCACTCAGACCTCCAGCAGCCAGAGTCCTGCGGTAGCGTGAACCCACAGGAGGGAAACTCCCAGCTGGGCTGGGAGGAGCAGGGAGTCGGTAGTGGATCTGACCTGCAGGACTCCTGTGAGGACTCGGCTCCATTTCTCCTGGACAGACTCTACTCGCTGGCGGAGGCTGAGAAACTGTTTGACGAGCTGACGCAAGAGAAACTGCAGGTGAGGAGTGAAGTGTTGACTCGCAGCTCATCACAGCACCACACACAGCTTTGTTTCCACTTGTCCACCAGGACGTGTATTTGTCTTATTAACTTTTTATTGAGTTATATCAAGGTCCATACAAACTATGCTATCATATTATCATTCTCATTGGGCTTAAAAGCCTTATCTATCCAAGCCTTCTTTAAAACACAGTTGAAGCAGAAAGTAATAAAACTGAGTTAAAATATATATAATGCAGAAGCAAAAAAGGACCAAGAAAGTAAATAAAAATGCAGGAATAAAAAAAGAAAATGAAATACGAAATAGACAACTAAACTTAATAAATAGAACCAGAATGTGTGTGCCTTCATTATACTTAAATCACTTTACATATAAAGTTTAATAAATAAATGAAGACAGAAATGAAGAAAATGATGGTCGTACAGGTGTATTGTACACAATCCAAATTTCCCATCTTTTTAAAAATCTTGTCCTGCTGGAATGTAATAGAAAAAGTAATTCTTTCCATCCTAAAAATATCATAAATAATGTGAATCCAATCATCAACTGTAGGTACTTTCTGGTAATGGCTTTCCTGCCAGCTAGATATCCGACATGAGAGGTAACATGTTCTAATGTCCAAATACAGGGTCTCTGGTTTAAAAGGAATGTCCACCTGCAGTACTTTCTGCAAAACGTCATGAACCAAGAAAGGATTTAATAATGGGGAAAAACCAGATTATATGATAACGATTTGCCTCAGAGAACCCACACTGTTTCCAGCAGTTTGAAGATTTGGTAAAATGACTCTATTGAACTGGACTAATGAAGAACCGAACAATGTTTCTCCAACAAAACTCGTACTTGGAAGTTTTCCATTTCCATGTCATATTTTTAGCGAAGGATATTAACTGATTTACTCAGCGTAGTTCAGTTTAAAGAGCTTTGCATCTCTGACACACAGGCCTAAACAGTACAACTCTAATCCTCACCTGACCTCTTATGTAACACAGACTTCATTGTTTTTACTCCACTGCTAAATTACTTCTATTTTTAGAAAGTTCACATCCACCCCCCCCCCCCCTTTTCCCCCCTTTTCCCCCTTCCTCTGTCCTGGTCCTACAGGGACATCTGCCTCCGCACACACACACGCACACACACACACGCACACACAGACTAATCTGATGAATCCAGTCAAAGTGTTTCAGCCAGTCATGTGCCGTTTGTTTAATCAATATAATATTTTTTTGTTAATAAATGATTTAAGCTTTATTTGTGTGTGTTGTGCAGATTGAGGCAGCTTTGAGTCGGATGCCTGGAGCAGGCGGGAGAGTGACTCTACAGACCCGGTTAGATGAGGTAAGACACCAGATATATTGATCGTGCTCATACACTTTTGTTTGTTAGGGTCAGTAGATACATTTTTTTGCTTATTTTTTTTAAGTAATTGTCGTTTCAGCCTCAAATGTGAGGATTTGCTGCTTTTCTTTGTTTTATATCATTGTATGCTTCTAGGTTTTTTGCATGTTTGTTGAAAAAGAAACTGAAGACGTCACCTTGAGCTCTGGGAAATTATGATCATAATTTTTCACTTTTTTTATTTTTACATTTTATACACCAAACGAGTATCGATTTTAAAAATAAAATTAATAATCTGTTTTTGTGAACCTATTTTAAATAGTGTTACTCAAATTTCCCTCCATTACACAGCTGTAACGAGAATACTTTTGCACCATTTTATAGACTAAATTATTTATTTATATTTACTTTGACTATAGTGGTGGACTCACCAACAGATTCCTACTTTAGCTATAAAGCAGCACATCTTCCAATTTGAGAAGCTGAAACCAGATAATTGGGATTTTTGCGTTATAAATAACAGAAACTATTAATCGACCATCAAAGTAGTTCATTTTATTCTCCACTTTCCCCCTCAGGTGGCCTTAGAGAATCGTCTGGAGAGACTGAATCGAGAGCTGGGATCCATCCGCATGACTCTGAAGAGATTCCACGTCCTCCGCTCCTCTGCCAACATATAGCAATGTCTGTCTTTATACATCACAGTGTAGAAGCTACAACTTTTATACAGTGCACTGATTGTCTTTCTGTGCCATAAATCCATCTGTACAGTAACGACACGGCATCTTTTTATACTTACACTTACTCTGGGATATTTTTTATATGTCTGAAAGATATTTCAATTTTTGGAGTATATTTTTTAGTAATGCACAGATTTGTAAAGTCGTTTACTTTTTTAGTCACCGAAATATTAATATGATATGTTTTACTTGCCATATTCAGGTGTAGATTTTTAAATCTGCCATGTGAATAATCAAAAAGACTTTCCAGCAGAGACATTCATCCACTCGGGAAATATCACTGCCATTTTTATTCATGTGTTTATGAACACTTTTGACTTAAAATGCATTTGTGTTTTTTTATGTTTTTGTACGTGTTTTACATGTTTATTTCTTTTCTAAGTAGGTTTATTCTATTTGCTTTGGGCCAAATTTATCAAACTTGGAAGAAATTATTTGTTTACTTGAATCAAAACGCCTTTTTTCTTTGTTTACGTTCCATTACTACTTGTCACTTTTCCCTTGCTTTATGTTTCATATTTCTTACAGACTGGACACTCCGGAGCCACTTGTTAAATCCAAACCAGCACCCTTTTTCAGTAGACACACACACACACATTTTCTTCAGTCGGTTGTTTTCCTCGAGCGATGCTTGTGCATGGAATTTCTTGCACTGCTTCTTTTTGCCATTCAGTTTTTCCTACTTGACATGAACTTCACTGGAACTATAATATTGTTGTTGCACAATAAATTAAGCTTTTTTTGATAACTAGAAGAATTGCTCCTGTTATTATGACTGACTAGTTTATTATTCCCATAATAAGACAAGACAGTGCACACATAAACAGATCATTTGGTCAATAATCAAAACTACGAAAGTAAGGTTCACGCAAGAAAAATCGATTTGAATGACACATTAAATACTTTGGATTTTGTATGATTTAAATGTGTGCACTGTTCCCATAAAACACCTTGTCCTGAAACAAGTTTGATACAGTTAAATAGCTTAAAAGGTGTTTTGTAAATGTACACATTTTGATATCTAGTATTAGAGACATATTGTCTCTGGCCACTTTATTAGAGCTATTACTTAAGTAAAAGTACTTTGCTACAAGTAAAAGCCCTACATTGAAAATCTTACTTAAGGAAAAAAGTACAAAAGTATTAAATCAAAATATAACTACTGAAAGTAAAAATACTCTATGCAGAATGGCCCATTTCAAAATTATATATATATATATATATATATATATATATATGATCTAAATGGATTATTATTGATGCATTAATGTGTTCATTAAGCCTACTTTAATGTTGCAGCAGGTCAAGGTGGAGCTAAATGTAATTACTTTCTATACTGCTGGGTAGCTTAACCCATAATAGTAATACATCATAATTTATTCGTTGATTTGTGTTTTGTATAAATAATCTGAATCTGCAAAGTAAATAATGGAAGCATAAAATGGAAATATACTACTAATAATAATAATAATTTACTTTTGGTACTTTAAGTATATTTTGATGCTCATGTTTTTTGTACTTTTACTGAAGGTACATTTTGACTGCAGGACTTTTACTCCCAACAGAGTATTTCTACACTTAATTAAAAGATGTCATTTCTTCAGCAGGAATTTCACAATCACTCGTCTGAGGCCTGCAGGCGGCTGTGCACCGCTGGGGGGCGTCGTTCTCCTTTGCCGCCGTCCGACAGAAGGATGTGCTGTCTTCTTCTGATGTAACTGCTAACCTGGATACATCATCAGACACCGGCGACACACCGGAGCTGAAACACCGGACAGCACAGCCGTGTTTAGATGATGGAGGTGGTGCAGCGGTGAGAGCGGGACTGACGAGCCGACACAGCGGGGAAAGAACGCTCCGTGTGGGGGACAACAGCACGGCCAGCGCTCCCCCTCCAGTGCAGAATATAAACACCATCAGCGACGCGGTTATCATCAGTGTTCTGTGCACTCCGGTGAGCTCGGAAAATACACCTTTAACTGACAGCAGTGCAGGCTTTATGTGGAGATCCAGCCGAATAACCGGGACTAACTCCGAGCTGCAGGTGAGTCGCTCATGATGGATATGTTGTTTACCTGATTTCACGCTGTCACCACTAATGAACTCTCAGGTTTCTCATTAATCAGGCACATCAACACGATGCAAATGTTCATTCATTTCCTCCAGTATTTGTTGCAGTGTTTGCATGAGCTGCAGTGGTCAGGTCAGGTGGCATCCATCGCTGTAGCTTTGCTTTTACCACAACAGCTGATCAATATTATCTATATATCCGATTCTGGTTGTTTGAGGGGAATAATATTGTGTGTATGTTTGTGTGCTGTGCAGATATCGAGTCTCATACACCACCCTCTGGTATGTTGCATAAACCTCACAGAATACCATCTACATGTTTTCATATTTTATAATAGGAGTTATATCTCTGCATGTAACACACCCAATATAGAATATGCATAGGCATTAAATTACTATATTTTAGTGTGCACTGCTGGATTAACCTGTTATTAAATCCCCTACCTCCACCCCTCCTGTATGCACCATCAAGTTCCTATCAACAGACTATATACTGCTGCAGATTCACTCTGACAGCCAGTTTGTCAAATTTTGATTAAAGGGCAACCTTATATAGGAATATGTGCTATGTGAGCACAATGTAATCTGCAATAATTCACCAGCACAACTACATTATGAGTCCCAACATGCAGGGCTCATAGTGGGTTGATTTTGTACTAGGTTGATTTTGTACTATTTTTGTATTAGTGCACAGCTCCAAGTAATCAACCAACAAGTCTAGTTGCTTTAAGATAAAGGCTAATGTTAGCATGAAACTGGACCAAACACTCGTCATCTTTTATTAGCAAAACTGAGCAGGGCTGGACCAGTTCAGTCTGGAAAACGTTAGAAAATAATGAAAAATCCCTGTCACACCATCACAAAAGAGGACGTCTTTTAGACAGTACACAATGTAAATATTTATTTATTGAAGTAAAAATCACAGAAGACAAAGAAAAGCAGCAAGTATTCACATTTGAGGAGCTGGAAGCAAAAATGAACAAATATTGTTTGCCATTTTAGGTTAAAACTAAAGAAGTACATTTAGTTTCAGATGAATCTATTAATTGTTTCAGCACTTAAAGTGAGCGTCCTCCCTGCAGTCTGTCTGAATTCCTCACACATCATTACGTCTTTCTTTTAAAATATTAGATTTTCTTGAACTTTGTTCCATCTTTCTCCCTTTCTCTCTCTTTTCTTATCCTCTTTCTGTAAAGCACTGTATACATACTTTTTACTTGCTTTCTCTCTTAATTACTGTCTAACACTTGACCTCTCCTTGCCACAAATGTCCTGTGCATCCTGCTAACAATGCAGGCATCTACAGGGCTGGAGCTATTCTTAGACCCTGAAGGTGAAAACACTAAAGAGGTGCTGTTGTACGTGTGATCCACACCGAGCCTGTAACTTATTTAGACGGATGCTGCAGTGGAGCCAAAACTTTCTAGGAAAAATACTTTAAACCTGGAAAGAGTTTCTCAGCCTGCCTGTTGCCACCAAGCTATAAATATTCACTGTTAGCACATGTGCAGTACGGCACAAAATGATCTTACTGTAGGTATACAAATGTGTGTGAGCAGTTATTATTATTATTATTATAATTTTATTTATTTGTTGAGCCCTAACTGCAAATACTGCTTTTTAATGGTGCACATATGAAAACAAGTATGAGGCCACAGCCTTTGAGCTAAGAGCTGACATCAGCATGCTAACAGGCTCATAAAGAGAATGCTAACGTGGTGATGTTCAGCAGGTATAATGTTTACAAAGTTCACCATCTTAGTATATTATTAGCGTATTAGCATGCTAATGTTTGCTAATTAGCAGTAAGCACAAAGTACAGCTGATGCTGATGGGGATGTCATTAGTTTTTTGCAGGTATTTGGTCATAAACCGAAGTATTGGACACATTTAAATTCTAACCTGGTGATTTTTAAAAAAAAAAAAAAAAAAAAAACCACAAACGTCAACCTCATTGTGGCGTTAATGGATAAGTCGGGGGATCACCAAAGTCTGTAGGATTCATCATCTGGGGATCATGAATGTCCGCACTAAATTTCATTGCAATCCATCCAATATGTTAATCGTGGTGGACTGACCTTTTCTCACATGTGAGGATTTGCTGCCTTTGTTTTGGTTATCATATCATAATAAGATAAATATATTTGGTATTTTAGGGTGCGTTAAGTCATTAGAAAAACATCACCTTGGGTTTTGGGATACTGGGATGGACATTCTTAGACATGCTAGCAATAGTTCTTGAGATATTTCACTCAAAAACACAAATGTCAGCCTCATGGAGGCTCTAAAGGGAAAGTCAGGGGATCATGAAAGTTGGTAGGATTCATCCTTTGGGGATCGTGAATGTCTTCACCAAATTTCATGACATTCCATCTGACAGTTGTTGAGATATTTCAGTCTGGACCAAAGTGGCGGACGCCCGACAGGCCGCACTTACTGTAGAGCTGTGCTGCTCTCTGTGCTGGCTAAAAATCTGTGTTATCCAAAGATTTTACCTGTTAATTGAAGCAGTTGTGTTGTGGCAGTTTCACTATCATCACAACCATCAGATCCACTGCTTGATGCACTGGTCCTGTTTCCTCCCATTTCATGTTCAGTGTGCATGATTTTAATGCGTGTGTCGGGGGAGTGAAAGAAGATGGAGCCTCGCAGGATCTGATTATCGGGCCAAAATGATTAGGTTTGCTTTAATGAATGCTGTTAGGAAGTGGCCACCGCAGAAAGAATGAGTCATGGTATTGATTGCCGCCCCCTCCTTCACTTGCTCCTTCCCCCCCCCCCCTCTTCCTCTGTCGTCCATCCATCCTTACTCCTCTTTTCTTTCATCTCACTCCTTTGAATTCATCTTATCCCATCTCATGGAACATGCCAGATTTTTTTCTCCAAAGATATGTCAGACAGGATTTTGAGGGGAGGTGGCATGCAGCCGGGCTGAGCGTTGCATACTGATAACGGAATGACTCGCTCGGCGGTACAGTCTGGATGAGAGAGGGGGGATGAGGAGGAGGGGGAGCTGAGGAGGGGAGGAGGGGGTCTTGTCACAAGATGCCACGTCATCGCAGTGTGTGGAATCTATTTTTAGCAGGGTAAACAGAGGGATTCCAGCCCACTGATCATGGCTTCACAGTCAGGACTGCG